>CADDXX010000597.1:440784-470320 GCA_902810485.1 Alauda arvensis
GGCCCGGCCCGGCCCGGCGGGGCTGTGCTGTGCCCGGCGGTGAGGGCCGTGTCGGTGCTGCAGGCTCGTGTGCCGCCCTGCCTCGCTCCGAGGAGCGGAGCTCCAGCGCAGTGAAAGCGCGTTGGGTGCTCGATAGCCAAGGACCGTAATTATGGACTGGAAAATGAGCACCGTGCGTCTTCAAAACAGCGGCGCGCTGGGCTCCGGAGCGCGGTAAAACGTGCGGGAAGGATAAAACAGGCACACGCCGAACTGCATGTAGCCAGGGCTCTGTACTGTGCTGCTGCAGAGCTCTCTTTTTAACATCACCAAGTGAAGATAATTAGTGTCAAATCAAGTTATTCTTTTTTTTGGTGTCAGGTTTTTTCTTTGTTTGTTCTTGTGCATTCAGAACTATTAGGGTTGCAAGACAGCTTCAAATTAATTTTGAATGAATGTTCTGTTTACCCAGATCCATGTTTAAGCTCCAGGTGATTTTTAGAAACAACATCTCCTGGTACATAAAGCGCAGTGCACATAATGCTCTACATAATAGATTATGTTCTGCTTTGTACATTATATTCCACATCCAAAAATAAACCTGCTTATTTTACTTTATCACAAGCTGACAATAAGAAGCCTGTGCTTCTCAGACCGAACTAAAACAATGTAAAAACATCTCTGCAATGAATAGAAATGTTATTTTTAGCTTGACTCAGATTTCTTGTTTCATGACTGGGAGCTCTTCAAAGTATGTGGATCAGCATCCAAAGTGTCCTGACTTCATCTTGGGTCCTGGACTTGTGTGCAGATCATCCCTGTCTATCTTGCAATCCCAGACTGAAGTGCCAATGGAAAAGAAATATGAATTGACAAAAAAAGTAGCTAAAAAATCAGAGATCCAGAACAAAGGATATGTTGTGGAGCACACCTGCTGACAGTCTAGGTATATTTCAGGTATGGAGATACTTGGGTTATTCCTGGTGTTCTTACCAAATCTGTGACATGATACATTTATCAGCTGCAGGGCTCGTGTCACTCCTGCTGTTAATTCCAGAAGACAGAAATACTATATTTAAGGATTTTTTTTCTTGGAGTTGCCTGGTTAGATGAACTAGCAGATTGTGAGCCCTTTGGTAAAGTTCAGAGTACCACCTGAAAAAAATATTTTAGRGGTGGTACAAACAAGAACTTCTAGTGTTGGTTGCAATTGTGATTTACACTACTACGTTTGATCACAGGTTAGAAGTACATGTTCACATCTATGAATGCACAACTTGCTGGTGAATGAAATGATTGATTTGTTTTGGAAGGAGGAATCACTCTTCTGGATTTCTCAAAGTCCATACAGGTACTGTTAAAGTATTAAGATCTAATTGGGTTCAAATACTTGCCTAATGGTGAACTGATTTAGTAACCAGTCTTCTAGAGAATAAAGTGAAGCACTGTGACAGTTACCACTCCTGGTCATGCTAAATAAAGTTGCTGAAATCAAGAAAAAGACTAAGCCTTGCTATCCTAATTATTAGATTAAAAAATAACAGCAGACAGTAGGTTGTGTGCAAGTGAATGTTATATATGCATGTGAGTATTWTCCACAGATAGTTTAAAAGGGCAAGGAAATGAAATATGAATGAAAAAGTCATTATCATCACCTCAGAACCACCTCAGGGATTACCACTAGCATTTGAAGGATYTTGTCTGGGGCCTTTGAAGAGGCAGGAAAAGACATCAGCCTCTGCTTTGCTCTTTGCAATAAGTAAGGATGATCAGTGAAGCCCTTGGACTCCTGTGTGCTGTGTTTCATGCTCAGGGAGCTTTTCYGCTTTGGAGCCTTTTTTAATAGTTTAACTTGCTATTTTTATTGTCCACAAGCATTTACAGAATAGATTATGRTAATTTTTATTCTTTTATGTGTATTACTAAGCAAATTCTGTAGGCAGTGTAAGAGACTAAATAATTATGCAAGCTGTTCTATTTATGTTCTGTTGTGTTTTCATTCTTTCCATGAGATGATTTACTAAATATGTCTTCCTCTCTCTTGTGGTCATCAATAGCTTCTTTGTGAATTACTGTGCCTCAAGGGAGCAGCTTCAGAGTTGATCCACTCCAGTGAAAATGTTAATGCTTTACTTATTGCACACATTAAAATTGTTTAGACAAAATGTTGCCAGAAAAATTCAGGACGCTAACATGGAGCAGGGCTTGAAACATTGAAACACAAATGTGATCCTGAGAGAAAGAATTRTTGGCAGGACAAGGTAGTCTTGGGGAAGTGTCCTCGTAAGTTTTGTTGGGACAGCAGGAGCCACTACTGATGAAGTGACTGCGCACTTTCCAAACCCTTAACCAACCATGGGAACAAATGGCAGCAGATGAACTGGTGTCTTCCTGCAGTTCTTCTTTCACACCRTGGGATTTGATGATGACAGCTGGAGCTCCCTTAATAGCAAAAGAAGGGGGAAAAGGGACTGTAGGAGTTCTACATAAGAAGGTAACCTACAAGTCCCTGTTTCTCACAGATACAYAAAAGCCTATTTATTTGTATATTGTTCCTTTAGTCTCTTGTGCTGTTAATGATGCAAATTCAGATATAATCATCATTTTGAAAATAAAAGCAGCAGCTGGTTCTCTGAGGATTTTGTGACACACGTCTTGTTAGCCAACAGAACTCTCCATACCTTTCTCTTCAAATCATTTCAGACCATTTTCTATTAGGATGTTCCTATTGAAAGACAAAGGGGAGGAGAGCTATTTTCCCACCCCTTTGTATTGTATGTGATTATCTAAAAAATATTTAAATGTATCACTTTAGTTAAGAGTGGCAGAAGCAGTTTCAATATAATAGTGGTTTTAAACATTAACCTATTTTCACCAATATCAACATAGCAAAAAATATATATTTACATTTTAAAAAATAAATTTATGTAGAATTTGCCTGAGGAATCAAGACTGAGAATGATGCAGGAATTTTCAAATGGACTTCTATTTCAATATCAGCATAAACTGTTCATGCAGTAATGTTATAGGCAACAAAGTGAAAAGATAAGCTATAAAAAAATGCTGTGTTGATCAGGACAATACTCAAAACCAGAAGAGACCTCAGCTTAGTTGATAAGTCCAGTGTATGTTTTGTTGTATAAATTTATGTCTTAGCTAAGTCAGTCCAAGTGCAATGAATATGTTTTGTTTTTTTACTTGTGGTCCTGAAGGCTTTGATCTTTCCAAATCCTCTTGGAKCCACTCTGCAGGCCCTTTTATTGTTTTTCTCCCAGTAAAATAATCCAGATGGTAAAAGTCTGTACACTCTAAGCTGTAAGAAATTGTCTTTTCCACTGAAACACCTTAGTTTATAAAATTCYACAGACAAAAAGTGAGAAAAAATATGTTATATCCAAAATGAGATGGCAAATAGGCACAAACCTGTATATTTGCTTTCAGAGGCCAAAATTTCAGGTTTTGTTAACTCTTGTGCAACTGCAGGCTGACATGAAAAGAGACAATTGTGTTCCCAACAAAAGTAGCAACAGCCTGTGCTGGGAAAGAGGGAATATTACCTCATCTTTTGGTTGCAGCTCACAGTTAGATTGGATTAAGTGTAATATAAGACTGCATGAAAAGGGCACCTACAAGAACTCCTACTGACATAGCTAYTGTAGGAAAATAGCTGGCATTATTCATTGCTTGCTCAGAGTTGTCTTTTTATAGGTATTCAATTGTTTTGGGATCACATATGTGAGCATTGTGTTCCATCTCCTTTCCCCTCTATAAGTACCTGTCAGTCTGCTGATTCTCTTGGTTCAACTGCTCTCTCTCTGGTTCAGAGCCAGGCTGAAAATTATGGTTAATCAGGATATGATTTGCAAATAGCATGCATATTCTAACCTTCAAGGCAGAAAAGTGTATTAGAGAAGGTAAGTATAGTGCAAAAGGTGATAATAAATTCAATTGCCTCATTTGAATCCACTTTCATATGAGCTCCTAATCAGAGGGCTCAGTTACCTTCAGAAAAAGTATGAAATTGAATTTCCAGCTTAATATCACATCCTGTTTTTTGCTAGTTTCCCTTTCCCTTGTTTAAAAACCTATCTCCAACATTTTWTTTTTACTTTTAAGTTTGTCACTAATCTATTTTTTGTAATACCTTTCTGCAGTTCAACTCCTATTCTAAAGTGGTTGAAGCCTCCTAAACTTGTTAACTGCATTAAACAGAACTTACTTTTTCTGAATTGGCTACATGCATTTACAAATAAAGTAACAGCACCRTGAAGACCACTTTAAGACTTTCTTTGATATTTCAAAGAATTTAAGCTCAGGGATAACTTTGTTACATAGTTTCTGTTTACTTCTGATACCCGGAGTCGCTCTGAATTTGGATAAAATCTTCAGTGCTCACTCATGCGTTGAATTTGCCTGAGTGCTTTGAGCACAGGCTGGCTCAAGTGTGTTCTCCAAGCTCCCTCTTTCTCAAGCTCAGCTATTTAGAGATAGAGTTTCAGAGAAGAGAAGCCTCCTCCGTAATATTCAGGTTTGGTTTTTTTCAAACTTGAGCAATTCCAGATTTCAGGCGGCGCAGTATCTATCATTACTGTGTTATAAATAAGCAGAATTAGYCTGGAACTGGAAAGCAATGTATCTTATTCAGAGAGCAGGCCAACTTTCTCTCTCTGGCCCTGATCCAGGTCTCTGCAGCTCTGCGGAGCGATGCTCACGTGAGCACACAGCAAGGGTCAGAGAGGACATGGCCCTGCCTGTGCCSTCTGTGAGCTCATCACTCCTGCTATGGGGATGGTACAGCAGGTCCCAACCCCTGTCCCACTGCTGGGATTGCACAAGAAAAGCTGAGTGTCTCCTTTGTGTCACCAAGATTTTTTGAGTCCCATGTGTACATGATATTTTCAGGAGTGGCTGTGCAGGGTTATGGCAAGCAGGTGCCTGGGATGGGCTGTGCTGTTGCTATAGGGAACAGGGATCACTCTCATCTGCAGGGACCATTCTGCCTGCAGAGACAGCAGAGAGGAACAAAGGGTCAGGTTTTCCTTCCAACAATCCCTAAGGGTGCCAGGRACATAAGGCTGCACAGATAGCCGGGGGCTTGGCCTTGAGGATACCACAGAATAAATAACCATTGTAGGTCCCACGGCAGCTTCTTGCCCTACAAATCAGAGACTCCCCCCGGAGGAGGAGCCGTCAWCTGCTGCCCACACCATAAAGCAATTGTATGTGCACTGATTACAGTAGGTACAGGACAGAAGTTTAGATTTAAACACCACAAAGGGAAGCAAAAAAGCAGAGTATGAATTGATTAAAGSCATGTGCACTGTTGAGCTGATACCATCGGGCTCACTTGCAAAGTTATGTCAGAATACTTGCAAAGTTATGTTTTCCCAGGCCATTCTCAAGGACTGCTTCAGCATTGTTTTCATGGGTCTGAATAGAACATCCTTTTGCTAATAACAGCTTGGTGACATAAAAATATTCCTTATTCTCAACAAGGTTATTTCTTTAGGAATTTTAATTGTATCCTAAAAAATTTGCATATGTAATAATTAACTTCTGGCATAGAATGTCTCATTATTAATTAGCCCAAATTAATTTTGAGTTACAGAAAATACACAAAATACTAATAAATATTTAGCATTCCCCCCCCACTTTAAATCTGAATTTATAATATAATTTACAAGAGTTATGATTTATTCATTAACTCTCTCTCTGTAAGTTAGGAAAGAATACCATGATATTTATTTTAATCAAAAGGAGACATTTGAACTCACATTTCCAAAAGCACCTATTGAATTTKTGAGAATCTGACATCTAGAATGTCAGTCATTGCAGTATCAGCAGTAGTCAGGAAACACTGGCAAAATTTAATGTCTTTATAGACTTGAATTGCTCAAAATGAATGGACATTTTAAAAAATACTGATTTTCTCTTCCTGCGGGTGTGGGGTCACAAGATCTCATTACGAAAAAAAAAAAACCAACCAAACTAGTGAATTTCAGAATTAGTGGAAGAACAACYCAATCAATGAAAACAATCACAAAAAAATATAATTTGACTAATTTAAAATGGAAGTAACTAAATATAAACTCCTGGTTTGTGCCTGGAATCCATTTGGGATAACTGAAGAGGAGCAAACTAGGAGAACAGCTGGGAATCTATTAAAAGAAAGATCTCATCCTAATATTAATCTGACACTTTCCTGCAAGAGAAAAAAAACAGTACCTATAATTGTAATTTTGTTTTATATGTGTGTCTTTATTCCTTTTTTTTCATTTTCAAGTAGAAATATATAATTTTATTATGAACCGAGCACATMTATATTAGGAGCAATGGAGAATTTAACAGACAGAAGTAAAAGAAATTGTATCTATGTTTCAGGTAGGAGTTAAGTCTCTGTCAGACATTTTGCATGGAATTAAAAATCAGACATGAAAGGATTAAAAAAAGGAGGAAAAAAAGCAATRCATATCAGAAAATGTGGGGTTTGTCAGGCAGATATAAAAGGGCTCTAATGGCTGTTTCTATGGCAACTAAAAATGAATGGCTCTGAAGATAAACTCAGTATTTTTTTAGCAGAGGCAGTAAGGTTGCTGTCTACTGCCACACACTCCAAATAATATTCTCTGCCCCAAGGTTGAACATGTAAAGATTCAGGATCACCACCATATAATTTGGCACAGATCAACTGCAACAGCTTTTAGTTGACAGGATTACATCCATGATAGAGACTCAACTTCTCTGCCCTGAGCAGTAAAACAGAGCCCAGGTTTACTGAAACTAAGTGGTTTGTTTTCTGAGCTGATGCCCACCAGTGCTCACCCATCTTTTACATTTGCCAAAGCCAACTCAGCAGATTTTAACTCCTTGGAACTGCCTACCCTTTAAGGAAAGTTTATTACACATCATTGCTATGAGATTCACAGCACCCTTCCAAGAGCAGCTGAAGTCCTCCAGGTGCTCACATGAGACTGCCACTGGAGGAAGGGAAGCTGGCCCCCTGCAACCCCTCCTCCTGTGCCTGCACCTTCCCTGTGTGCATTGGCTGGCTCACGATATCATTTCATCCTGAATACCCCTGACTGGGTAGGACAGATAAGACTTTGTTAATTCTGGACCCTTCTATCCTATAATCACTGCTCTCCCTGCCCATGTTATTGCAGAGCATGCAACACATGCTCACTGTTTCATGCAGTAATAAACCTCTCCTGGTAAGCTGCAACATGGCCATCCCATTCTTTCAGACTCTTTGAAGTGAGGAAAAGCAGACAAAAGAACAATTATTACTTGGGGCCACAATGCTACTACGTGYGAACTGTTCAAGACCAAGGGCCAGGGATTTGTGGAGAGGAAGGAGACATTCTCCGGAGGGGACCAGCTGTAAAGAAAGCAGCTGCAAGTCYCTCTGCACTGCTTGGCACTCTCTTAATTAGCAGACCACGGTGAAGTGGGTCACAGCAATGATCTGACTCAAAATGGTAAAAAGAATAAAGCTGACATGAGGCTTTAAGGATCCTTTGTGTGAGTAGGTGGGAGTGGTGGGGGCTGCACACACAAGGGTCTGGRAAGGGCAGGGTGACTTCTTTCAGTGGTGATTCTGGTTTATGGTCCCAAACAGCTGTGAAATTAAGGCCTTGCTTAGCACCTTGGCTTGTCTGTTTTTTTGAAGTTTTGTTGGTTTTTTTTCTCCAGAAGTTCTGGTGCCATAGCCAGTGAAAAACTGTTTTTCTTTTTTTCCTTCAGGTATATGTGCTATAAACATGCTGAACAGAGGACTTTCAAACAGGAGTGCCTTCAAGCAGTAACATATTTCACACCAGCTTACTGAAAAGCTCAGTGTCAAACCAGCTGATATGGAATTAAGTCCTTAGGAAGCCCCATCTGGAACACAACCAACTTGCATCAGTCTTTCTGTGAGATGACCTCTCAGTGAACTACAGTATCATGTGTTTTATTAAGGTCTGTTTTCCATTGCTCAGTAAAGCTTCCAACAGGGGAATCATTCACAATACAAGTGAAAAGGAGCAGGGTGCACAATGCAGTTCCATGGAAATAGGGAATTAACCAGCTGTAAATCTCTGCAGCCTTTGCAGGGCAATTGCCAGCAGCCAAAARGTCTGAGGAATCAGCAGGGAGGGCAGGCTGAAGTAGTAGAGAGCAAAGAGAAAGGAGCCCCATCAGTCTAAGACACAAAGCAGTGTAGTCTTGTATTAAATTTGATATTTGGTGATGCAACCAGGTGCATTTTGGATGTGAATTCTCCTGACTTTGCTTGGAAGCAAAGGTGTTGAGAAACTATGAAATACCATTTGGCTGCAGGTTCAGTAAATTAGTGGATGTGGTCTAGAGTATAAACAGAAATCATGTCCTATAAAACCTCACTTTTCAGAGTCATGGTTTCTTTCTTTGCATCTAGAAAACTAAAGCCTGATCCAGAAATAGTGCTAGCACCTTTTACTTTATTCTGGTACGTGATGTATTTACACATTTGCATGAGGGTCTCTGGAACATAATTATCTCTGATTTAACAAACATAGAGAAAATTGAGATGATTGCAAATCATTGATTACTCTGCAGGGCTGTCCAGACTATAGCAGCACAATGAACATGGGCAGCAAAATCGTGAGGTGTGTGTCAACTGCACCTGTCCTAAGAGCTGGTTATGTCCCAGTCATGATGCCAACATTCCTGAAAGATCTCTGGAGACTACTCTATCTACTGTTACCTTGCTTGAATCAGGAGAACTCTCTCTGACTAACATCTGTCTTTTCAGTGTGTTCCAGTTATCTACAAAATGACAAGGTTTTCATGCCCAGTTCTGTCTTTGAGATTGCAATGTTAGTGTACTGGAATATTTGATGTATGCTCATTAGACTGGAGCATTGGGATTTCTGTGTATGGAAATCTACAACTTGGCAGATGGGCACAAAATTCAACTCTGTGGCATCTCTTTYGGTAGGGAGGTATTTAAGATTAGCAGAAAGTACATTCAATGGAGCAGAGTACAGAAAAAAGCCTTCTGTTGGCCATCCTGAACTCTGAAGCAAGATTTATACATTTGTTCATTGTAGTTTGTCTGTCTGTCAGGTTTCCTTAAACTGTATTCTAACTTTGCTGTTTTAATTCTGAATGTCCTTCCATTTATATTAATATATGACATGCCTTTGAGTGCTTGTAAACTCACARATTGATATGATTACAGTTACAGTGGAATATAGATGAAAAATAAGCTCMGGAGAAGGAAATTTTAGAGTAGATCTGGACTCTCTGTGTCTATTACTACAGTAGATGGCACTGTAACTTAAGTCAAATGAGTAAGTAATCTGGACTGGGGATCTCACAAACCTCTAAATAGTATTCTTTGAGCAATTTTAAAGAACACTCCAACAAGGAGTAAGGATCAGGTTTTTGGCATGCATCTGTGTTGTGGCCAAATTCCGGTTTTAGATTTTTCAGGTCAAATGTTTCCTTAGGAAAACTCTGAATCATGCATTTACATAATAGTTATTCCATCTGCTTGCATTTCTCAACTCAGAGATTTTTTTTGTTACTTTTCATATTTCACCTGAAAACAAATGCATCTTGTTTTCTTTATTATTTCTGTTACAATTTGGGCAGTTATCAGCMACATACAACATAATGATCTGAACTTGCCATCTTGTTACTACTAACTGAAACAATCGTGTCTTGCTGTAAATTGGGAGGATCACATCCTGGAAAGGTACTACAAGCACTTGGTATTTACACATTAATAGGACTTGTTTGAGCTAGAATTGTGTATCTGACTCTATATCCCTAATACTGGAACAGATTTTTTTACTGATTGGGCTCTCATAATATCCCAGGAGGTAGGATAGCAATGTTATTCATATTTCTAAACAGAAAATCAAAGAGGAGAGARACAAATAACTTCATTCACACAGAGTGTGTGTTAGAATGGAGGCTTGCATTATACATGGAACATATCTTTATCTCAGATATACATAGAGCATGGTTTGGTTCTGCATATCCCATTTGAAGAAAACAGTGCACTTTCCTTTACAGTTTTATTTAGGTTATTCAGGTGTTTTACAGAAGGAAGGTTCAGTCCAAAGTAGTTGTTGCTGTTAAGCCATGTGTACTTTTTAAAAAGCCTTAATGTTGGATATCCAAAATAAAGATGGTTAGACCAACCTAAGGCATTTTTAGCTGTTACTAAATCTCTTTCTTGTTACTAAACTTCTTTCTGGTGTATTGAGAAAAATCATAGAGCTGTAAATAAATTTTCTAACTTGATAATATATTTAAAAAACAAACTGAATCTCTCCAAGGAGCAGAAGAATTCCACAAGAGAACATAAGAAATGTAAATCTTCCCATGATGCATCATTTTATTGTCCAGTGTATACTGAAATACAGCTGTGGCAGCAACTGCATTCCATCAGGGTCATCACTTTCTTCAAGATAATTTTAGTTATGTATGGACCTTTGTTTCTTCATCAACACACAGCCAAGATAAAACCAGATCTTGAGGTGTAAGGTTTCTTCCTAGTGTTGAAAAAGAAATGCAGAAAGGACTTTAGTATATTTTACCATATTTTATTGGCATTTGTATGTCTGTGTTCATCAAACTAATTATGCTGCTGGTAGTACTTCCTATAACACAAGGACATGTTTTTTTCTAGTATAACAAGAAGAATTTTAAGACCACAATAGCTAAATCTGAAAGTCAGGGAGAACAAGATATGGCTGTCTTAGGAATACTATTAATTTGGCAAAGAATTCACAAAGCCTTTCCAAAAGCTGAATCTTCTGTGATTCATTTGCACTGGGGTACACTAGATTGCCAGAATGAAAGCTGAGAGCACACTTCCATGCAAAGAAGGAAAATCCTCAGAACTTTTATTCATCATCTATTTTTTTCTGAAGACTGATTTATTTTTTCTTACCTTGACACATAAACAATCACATAGGAAACCTCAAATGAGCAACTATTCAAGATATTTGACACAGTAAACAACTGGGCCTGGATGATAAACAGTTGAAACAGTAGAAGAGTGAATCTGCAAACTACAGGCATGGATTTTATTCCAAAAAGAGCAGTTACCAAGGACTATTTTAAAATAAAAAAATTGCAGTGAAAATCTTGAAGAAAAATATGTCCACTATAGTTTCACAGGTGTCATATACTTCATATTTAAACTYGTTGCATAATTATTGGTAATTGGCTTCTAAGCAAGATTCCCTGAGCTAACCTTCAGAGGGACCTTACTCACTTCATTAACAGGGGGCTCCTGAAATAGGTGCCTTAATTCAAACTGTGAATGTTCTTCTTGGGCTGCTATAATTTTAAAAATATATTTCACTGACCATTACATATGTAAGTTGTTTATCAGATAATTTCATTACATCAGAATCAGAAACATTGCTTTACATATGTAACTTGTTTATCAGATGATGCAGTAACATCATTAAACTACAAATATTAAATAGAAGTATAAAAATCCTTAGATCCAGGGTACTGCTTTAACTCTAAACATTTATAGTTTAAGATAAGCCATTTTTATATATAATTGAAAGAATAATCTTGAACATACATTTTTATAATAGTGGCTATATTGATTTTATAGCCAGAATTATTCTTTCCATCTGACCATAACAGATTTATAGACTAAAACAAAATTGCCATGCATGTACTGAATCTCTGTTTGATTCTACTGTGCCAGAACTTATATTAAGTTTTTTATTTCTTCCACAAGTTCTGTGAGGTTATRAAAAAACTTGAAAAAATTCTTCAGTACCAACTCCATATGGGTAGGCACTGTAACTCTCTGCTTTTGACCTCTTGAAGATTCTCAGATGACTCAGATTAACAATCCTGCTTATGGGAAAAGTAATTTTAAATTGCTTTAATCCCTTTTTAAACACATTATTTGAACATATCCTTTCTAGCCCCTGAAAACTTGCATTACAGTTTACTTCCTAAAAAACAAATTAACAAAGAGAGTGCCTATCCGTGATCTTTACTTATGTCTTCAGCTTTCTCTTCATTTAGGCTAGAAAAATTTGTCCTATATACTTCTTTTGCAGAATGGAACACCCATGCAAAACTGGTACAAAATTGAAGCCTTATGTTTTAAAATGTTTTCTAAGAGCTAAATTTGTGTACTGAGCTGTACACTCTGGCTCAGTTTTAATCTGATAATAAGTGAATTTTTTTACCAATATGATCAGGGAAACGTGGACCACAGATCAAAATGAAAATTGTTCTTTCCTATTATGGGGAACAAACACATTTTCATATACAGTCAAAGATATTTCTTAATCTGGGATAGTTTTTTTTTCTTCYTTGTAAAGTTAAAGAAATTCTAAAGTAGTAGAAATTCCAGTTTGTAAAGTGGAAGAAATGTCCAGCTGGCTAACACCCAAAGGAGGCTGTGAACCCTTGGGGATCCCATGCACTCACCATAAATAGTAATTTTATAATAATTCTTTGGTTTCACATATTACCTGATATGTTACCATACTGACCATGACTGACATGGGAGTTACTGGCATTTTTTGTTAATTTTTCTTTAATTTTTACAGGAAATTCAACATTGAAGTACTCAGCACTTTCTTGTAGGCATGTTGATATTACACCTGCCATCATGAATTTAACAGCCATAAGCCAAAAGAAGCACACTCACTTAACAGAAAAGCTTAAGTAATGAGGGGGAACACTTCAATGCCACTTTCATTTGGAGGTGGCAGTAATGGGCAATCACATGGGGTTTTTGCTTTTGTAATGCTTGTTGGTGCTGTGCCAAAGCTATCAGAGTTTTCAACTGTTTTTTTACTCAACTTCAAAAGCATCTCCCAAATCCTCAGCAAACTCTTTAGCCTTGATTGAAAACAACTAATTGCCTGTATTTTCTGAAAGGAGAGAAAATATCAAAATATTTATCTTAGAAACAAAATATTGGATCAAACTGTGTCCTGTAGATAATTTGTTGGGACAACAGGAAACTTGGCTGGAAAAGGGGGGTGATTATGTAAAAAGGATTTATGACTTACACAGTTCTCTGCACTGTAGTCAAATCTCCAAGTAAATGAACATCTCTTCAGGTTCTATGTTACTGTGTGATTTTASTGTCTGTGTGGAAGAAGGTGGGAGGAACAGCAGGGAAGAATATCCTGAAGAAACAGCAGACCTTTCTGTTTACTTTCAGATATAGGTAGTGCTCTACCAACATAAAAATTAGGTGTGAGCTTTTAATTGTTAGTTGGATCTCAGAATAGGCTAAGTATGAGATAAGCAGATAGGAAATAAAAAAAAACCCTAGAAATTAATATAATTGTTCTGGTGATTTAGCAGCAGCTTTTGAAATTCATGCAAACCTCAGGAAGCAAAAGAGCTTCTTGGTGAGATGATAGACACAAATGGTTGATTAAATCTAACAGGGGAATTAAAAGGCCACTTCTGCAGGAGATAGGCAATACCTCTCCCAGTTACAGCAGAGTTCTTGAGTTTCTCAAATGAGCTTTTTTTCTGTTCGTGCTCACAAGGGGAATGCTTAATGTGGATAATCTCTCTAATCACTGTGCAATCTGAAAGTTTATTTTTTCTGGAAAGGGCACTGCAAAAGCTCATGAGAGAGAGGATGAAAGGGGTGTGAACTCTGAGTAGCTGTAAACTGAGGTCTAGAAAAATCCTGTCCTTGTAGGGCAGTGGAAAGGAAGAGAAGAAAGAAGGAATATTAACCTGWGAACAATGGGTAATACAGCAAACATGTTACAAGAGTCATGGAATGCTTTGGAAGGGAATCAGTGGGAGTTGTGTGCTGTGTCTGTGGCCGACAACAGAGACTCTCAGGACTGCAATGAACAGTTGAACTGAGGGAAGATATCACCAGATGGTTTTTGTCCTCTCTTGCATTCATCATTCTTTTGTCTGGTCTGATATAAACCCCTTTGGTTTATAGCCTGTGCTTCTACCCTTCTGTGTGTGAGCAGGTACACCTCTAACAGCAAACAGGGAGTTTGCAATTATGATAACTGGAGAGACTGAAATGTTTTCCCTATGCATTTCAGGGTGGGTGGGGAGGAAAGATAACTTTAATGTGCATTTTAAAAGATATTTCATAAAAATATTTAAACTCTCTGCATAGTTAGTTGGAATAGTTAAAATTAATACTGTAACTTCAAGGAAAACAAGGATATTGGATGGATTTCATTAGTTTACACAACCAGGACTTATAATGTAGCGGTGTGTAGATTATTTAATATTTATCCCCAAAGCACTGAAAAAAAAATTTATATCTCTCTAACTATCCACTACATAGCCCTAGAATCCCAGGATCACTCGCTAACTGAAAGTGGAGGACATGTCAGGAAGTCTGCAGCTCAGGGGCTGCTCCAAGCAACATGAGCCATGAGTTCATAAAAGGTTACTCAGGGGTTGTTCCATTGGATCTTGAAAACTTTGAAAGATGGAGGCTGCCCWGGGTCTCTGGAAAATCTGTTCTGTTGTTTGACTTCCCTCAGTGTGAACAATGTGTGTGCACATAATGCATGTGTGTATGGAGTTTGTGAGGCAGGGTTTTCCTAGCAGGGGGGCTACAGGGGTGACTTCTTTAAGGAACTGCCAGAAGCTTCCTCCATGTCCCACACAGTCAATGCCAGCCCTCTCCAGGATGGAATCACTGCTGGCCAAGGCTGAGCCTGTCAGTGAAAGCAGCTTTGACATCATGTGTTTAAGGAGGGGAAAGAAGTAACTGCACAGGAGCAATTGCAGTCAGAGCAGAGTGGAGCTGGAATACATGAGAGAAACAGCTCTGCAGACACCAAGGTCAGAGAAGGAGAGGGAGGAGGTGCTCCAGGCAGATTCCCCTACAGCCTGTGGTGCAGCCCATGGTGGGAAAGGCTGTGCCCCTGCAGCCTGTCAAGGGCCATGGTGGAGCAGAGATGCCACCTGCAGCCTGTGGAGAACCCTGCACCAGAGCAGATGGATCCCCAAAGGAGGCTGTGAACCCTTGGGGATCCCATGCTGGAGCAGGGTCCTGACAGGACCTGTGGCCCTCTGGGGGACCCGTGCTGGAGCAGTTTATTCCTGAAGGAACCACCCTACTGCAGTTCACAAAGAACTGCAGCCTGTGGGAAGGGCCAATGGTAGAGAATTTCATGGAGGAATGTCTCCTGTGTGAGGATCCTGTGTTGGAGCAGGGGAAGAGTGTGAGGAGCTGTCCTCCTGAGGAGTAAGGAGAARCAAAATCAGCATGTGATGARCTGACCACAGMCYCCATTCCCCATCTCCCTGCACTGCCAGTGTGGAGGARGTTAAAAACTGGGAGTGAATCTGAGCCCTGGAAGAAGGGAGGATTTGTGGAAAAGTGTTTTAAGGTTTCATTTTTGTTTCTCACTATCCTATTCTGATTTGATTGGTAATAAATTTAATACATTTCCAAAAGTCAAATCTGTTTTGCTTGTGATGGTTGTGAGTGAACAATCTCTCCCTTGTTTCTATGGTCTATGTCAATGAGCCAGTATTGTTTTCAGGAAGACACACAGGTCTGAAACATACAAGGCTTCATGTTGATACTTCAAAACATTCATACCAGAATTCCTGAATTGTGTCTTTCAGCTGTTCTGTATGTGTATAAGTATATATACTTGTGGAAAGATGAAGAGAAGGCAAAGGACTGCTGATTAAACAGAGTGCCTCAGAAATGTCCAGCTGGCTAACACCCAAAGCAGATTAATGTCTAAAAAARGCTATAATCTGTACATTCAGGTGAGTATTTTATGATATGTAATATAAGAACCATCTGTGGCTCCAGCCAGCTTCTCATGAAAGGAAGTTCTGATTACAAAGCTGTCATAGCAATCTAATGCTAATCTTTATACTTAATGGAAATTTCAAGGAGAGGAGAACACTGAACAGTTCWTACCCTCTGGAACTGGGAAGTGATGTGAATTGCAACCCTTCAAAGCCCCAGAGACCCCAGAACGTGATGATTCATGAGAGTAGTTTAAAAATAGGGSGATTAAAAATAGTAAAAGTTCTTTTTGTTGGTATGCTAGTTTAAATTCATATAGTTTGCATGTTCTGGCTACATAGGCCTGAAATCTTTTGAAAAATGCATCTACTTATAAAGCATATAAATAGCAACTGAGGCCATTGAAAAATCCCATAAAACCATGAACTTAGTWTTATACTGATGAACAGGGTTTTGACACTATAAAAGAGTCCTGGTAAGAGTCAGGCTCAGTTTTATTCCACTCAGATCAATAGCTTCTACAGGAGGATGATAATGAAACCCMCAAAAGCTGGGTTTAATTAAGGCATGAGTTTCTGCTTTTTATTAACAGGAATCTCAACTGAGAATAAAGCTGATGATTTCCTCTGAAACACTGAATTCCTGATCCTGCTGTACTCTTTCCTAGGTCATGCAAAGGGGCCAGCATGAGAAAACAGATGAGTATGACATGGACAGTCTTCTGCATGCTACCCTGTGCACCCTGAGAGCTTGCCTGGCATCAGTGCTGTGTGCTACAACTCTAGTCTGTCCTTGAAATGCTCTTTGCACTGTGATTTGGTGGGGTCATTGGAAAACGGTCCTACAGCTGTTTTCCTGAGTGCCTGTCTGTGCTCCAGAAACCATCTCAGTTACAGAGTGTTTCAGACTCTTCCAAAATACTTTTCTTTTTTTTTTCAGGGTGTGAATGTTTTAGGGTGCCAGTGAAGGTCTTGTGACAAAGCAAATCCGAACATTCTTCTTCAGCTGTCATTTAGATTTGACTTAGTCAAAACTCCCACTGACTTCACTGAGCCATTGGAGATTTGGCGCTGGGACATTTGCACATTGCAATCAGCTATGAAAGCAGCAACAGAGCTGAATCCCACAGAGGAACATCAGAGTAACATACATTATTTCCATCCAAGTAAAAAGGTCTTCCGTGACTTCCTTTTCTGGCCAAATCTAAATCTAAACACATTATTCATCTGTGCACAAGTCTGTTTGCTTTCCAAGCCAAAACTCACTAGAAAAACAGGAAATAAGACATAAAACTAGGTTTCCCTGCTCTGTTAATTTGTCAAAGCCACCAAATGTGTTTTTCATTAGCTTTCAAGTAMGGGGTGAAATGTTTAGTGCATCTGTCTACCCATCCATCCATCCATCCATGCATCTTATTTTTTCTGAGCAGAGCAAAAGTTCAGCACAGTTTTCAGCTATATTGCTTAGCAGCTTTTGTTTAGAGAAAGCAACTGGCACCAGAATTTTGATTGTGTTTTGATCTTACAAAATAGTTTGTCCTTGTGAAAGGGGAGCAAAACAGAGTCAAGAAACTCATGCTTAAATGTGTGGATCTGTTGGTGCCAGTCTCAATGGTKCAGGAGGCACAGTCCTTCCTAAATGTCTTCCTAAGGGCAGCTGAGAGCAAAGGATAATAATCAGAAAAATCCCATCAATTTCCAAGTGCACAGCATTACTGCCTAGAAAACAGTGTTCACCATTTCCATAGCCCTTAACTTGCAATCTCTTACCAAACCTCCATGCAGTAAGACAGCCCTATATCTCTTCATCTACTGACTGAGTTGTCAGAACTGAGTGAAATTTTTTGGTGACTGATGAGTTTTGATAGACTCTTAGAGARGTTACATTAAAACCTTGGAAACTGTGGCAATTTTGGCAGCCTGTGTTGAAAATTAAACAAAAACATTGTTGTTTAATTTTGTGAACTCCAAAATTGTATAGATGTGGGAAATTCTCATCACTGAGTCTCAATGCAGCCAAATACTGCAATTTTAAACAATTAATTTTACTAGATATACATGGGGGCATTTCACTTACACACCTATATTCACTGTGTTTGTAAAGACTATATGTGAGAGATCAGAAAGTCCCTTTTACTTGTAGATATATTAATCCTAACTATAGACCTAGGCAACTCTAATTCATGTTTTTTCTTAGTTTGCTCAAATGAATGTTGCTAAGTACCATACACTCCAAAGRGTGTCCAAAAGTCTTAAGCAGTTCCACTACTCTTCACAGAAAGAGAGTTTCAAGATAGGACGCAGGAGCAAAGCCAAAATGTATCCCAAATTGTACCTAAGTTCTATGGCAGGAACATATTCTTTCAATCATAATTGAGATGAGTTCAAGTGTGGTGTTGTACTTTGTCCTGGATTTTTCAAATCTGAACCATCATCTATTGAAGATCACATCTGTTCCTAAGACTGGAAGATCAGATCATGTGAAGAACTTTGTTATTTACAGTGGACCATGAACACCTGCACCCAAAATTGTTATCCTTCAGACCRGGGCTTACATATGACCTCAGCTGGGAGGCCTCTACAATCCTTAGCTTTTCAAAGGTTCTGAAGGTTCAACCTCTGGACATTTGCAGAAACGCTTCAATTTTGACAGGGCTCAGCAATTTGTTTTCTGTCTCATGCATGAGCTGCTTGTACCTCACCAGGATCCAGATACAAGAGTTTCTGTGCTGAGCTGTGTCTGGTGGTCTGCTCTCAAAGCTTCCTCTTTCATGCACCAGCAGGCACAGTCTTGGCTTCTGTTTCCACTTAAATCATGGTGACACCATCACCCGTTTTCCATAGGACTTCCCCAGAGTTGCAGTTCCCTCCTGGGAGCATTAACAAACTCCTGTTTCACATCTCTTTTAGAGACRGCCTAACCACTAWTYCRKGACTTATTCCACCTTCCAGTTGAGTCTGTGTTCCTGTGAATATAAGAATTAATCATTTCTGATGCCAAAGAGAATACCCAGACAGAGYGTGGCTTTGTGGGCAGGATGCAGCTTGTCTGTCTGTTGGCTGTACATGAGCAGTACAGGAGCCAGAATAGGGCCAGAATGGGAAGGGAACCTGCCCTAGAGGCGATTCCTATGATGCTGGAGAGAGACCAGCTCTCTCCAGCTGCTKTTTCTCCAGACAGTGGCTGAGACTTGCCACTGGCAGCAGTGGGACAGCTGGAGAAAGCTGGGAAGAAGGACACTGAGGGCTGTGTGAGGCAGCTGGAGGCAACTGGAAGGGGCTATAAGGAGACAGAGTATCAGAGGTATGAGTGTGCCCATCTTCCTCCCCATCCTCTGCTCCTTGCAATCTCTGTGCCAAACACATCAGTGTGGCTGAACCTGCTGGCTAGGGAGGAAGGATGTCAGAGTCTTGCATGTTGAAGAAGGCAGCAYTGGGGAAAGCCACTTGCTGTGGCACTGATTAAACCATAAACAGCTTTCTGGGAGCAATTATTGGGGTTGGGGTGGATGCCCACCTGGGCAGCACTCCCCCTTTCCATTAGCATTTTTGCTACCCCTGGACACTTCCTGCCCCGTTGGGTGCTGAGCACTCGGGTGATGAGCACACTGTGCAAATACATCCACACTTGCCAGGCATGCTCCCTAACTGAGGATGTGTCTGGCCATTATGTTGTCTCTGTGATTTATCATTTTCCAGACTGAATACCCTCATCAACAGCCTTGTGTTCTCAATGAGATGTTATGTGCTGGGGGAGTGGGAGCTTCATCAGAGTCCTCCTTCCACATTCTTCATGAGCAGGCAGTCTCTTTCCTTCTGCCATGCAAAGCAAAGGTTCAGCTATCAGGGGGAAAATCAAACTTCTGGGAAAAATTGTAAACTTTTGCAGCAAAGAGCATGGACAATTAAGCCCAATGATGGATTCTTCATTACAGATTTTTCACTCCAGGTTCATGCATGGGAGGTCTGGATTTATGTGGTGCATGAAACGGAGCAAAGGAGCATAGAGAATAAGGGATTAAATCAAGGGGARGGGAGGGTGGAAACCGTGGGAAGGAAGAGCATGTGGGAAGAAAGAAGGGAGGAAGAAAGGGGAGATAGGAAAGTACAGACAGTTGAAGAATAGAAAAAGGTTAGTGGGTGATTGTACAGATGGTATGAATCATCATGTGTGGATCTCTTCTTCCACTCTGTTGACTCCTGGAGCTATCATTTAACATTGTTTCATGATGTCTTACTGAAAATAGAAGTAACTCTGCTGTTTCAAGAAGGTGAGCTGCTGAAAGTTAAAGACTAGAAACCAATAGTTTTTGGAAGAGATGCAGCTCCTCACTGATCTGAAGTGGAAACTTCATTAAGACATTTATGTCCTTGCCACCTGGCAGATTTCCTACTTTTTAAAGGGGTGATTACAGTGCCATAATGTGTTTTGCTAAATTGAAGGAAGTGATTATTTTTAATGTGGCATCCCCACAAGAATTCTTTTGACCAATTTGTATTTTCTCGCTCTCATAATTTGAAGTGTGTAAATATCAGTRCATGCTATTTGCAGTTGGAGCCAGGTGCAGAGCTTTTCCTGATTTAAATTCACCATCAACTAGGCATCTGAGCACTTTTATGAGGAACAGGAAGACAAGCTTCAGGGGTTTGTCTTTCCTTGTGGGCTGTGGGATTTGGCTAGTTCAGAGGATATATCTGTCTGGAGACTTTTCTGGATCTGGGCAGAGATCACTTGTACTTCATTTTCCACCACAAATATCCCCCTTGAGGTTCATTCGWCTATCCCAGTAGTGTTGCCAAGAAGAACTAATTGAAGTAACATCTAACAGCATTGTTGGACACTGATTTTAATTTCCAAAGTGACCACAGTAATTTTTTTCAGCTGGGCYTTGCTGCTCTTGTTGGCAGCCATCTTGTTTGAAATGATGACGCCCCGTTCTTCTTATTGATGGTATTTTTAAGTCTTGAGGCACCAGCTGCTCTAGTTTGGAGGATTTAGATGAAATTGCTGGAGATAAGGGGGTATCCAGAGACATCTGACCCTGGCAGAATATGTCTCTCAAGGCCACACAGCCCACCTGGAGTCCCTCCAGCTGTGCACTGAGCAGAGGATGGCTTTATTTTGCTTCAGCTGCTAAGTGTAGCAGCAGCCTAAAGGCAGGTTTTACTATATGATCATATAATTTCCTATACACTATCATTTAGAGGAAGTTCTCTTGACCTCAGTTTTGCTGATGAACCACCAGAGACACATCAGGCGTTACAGAGAAATAAACCCYATCAACTACATCACCATGACTGTATCTGTAACACAGCCATGTGTTAGAAGGAGCTATRTATGTATGCAACAGGGAGATCTCCAGACAAAGCTCCTGTACAAACCCAAACAAGTCAAGCCCACCCAGGTGCTGCTGGTAAGGAAACAGAAACAGCCTCCACAGTCTTTGTGTGTCAGATTTACCTCCGTGACTTTGGAATGAAGGGTTCTGGAACCCAAAGAGATCTGTGTGATCACAGAAGCACAGTTCATGGCATATTTCCAAATAAAACCAGAAAAATCATCACATTAGAGCATTTAAATTATTTATGTCTTCTTCATCAAGTTAGTTTCTCTAAGAATGCATTTTATCTGTATCTCATTAAAAAGGATAAATAACCTATAGTCATGACTGGATGGATAATATTGCATGGGCAACATTCTCATAACTCCAACATCAACATGTTGAACTGCTGTAATCCAGACCTGGACCTGTTTACTAAACAAAAACAGGCCCTGRCTTTGTTCTTGGGTTTCAAACCTGATTGCAAATCCCTTTTTTTTTCCCCTGAATGCTACTCATCATTCCAGTAAGACTGGAAATCTTAATTAATTTATCAATTGTAATTTATCTCCAGGGAACAGTTTCATGCTGTGAAATTTATTTCCAGGGAAAAGTTTCACAATTATGCCTGCTGTCAGAACTTTTATAACTGGAGATGTATCAACTAAAACGATATCTTATGTTCCTCATAACTGTGTGCGTTGTGACAAAAAGATAGAAGAGGAAGATTTATTGGAAGAAGATTGCCAGATGCTGTCCAGAGAGTACAGAAAGCCATTACTCTGAACTGGGTGAGTCCCTGTTCTTTACCAAGCCAGTAAAGTCCAGGCRTTGTAACAAATGCTGCATGTGTATTTGAAGATTTGAGAGGGAGAATATGAATTAAAAAATACTTTAAATGGATAGGGATAGAATTAGCTTCAAAAGGTAAAACATAAGGGTTTGGAGGGTTTTTGTCAAATTAAAGTACATCTCATTATATATATATATACATATACATGTAAAAAGATCTTCAGCATTCCAATTATATAGTAAAAATGTGTCTTTCATAATTTATGGAGACAGTGAGTTTTAGAAATCTGTTTCCCATTTACCCCCTTGCTGCTGCTGGAATAAACTAGAAACTTTGAGTTCCCAGGTAACAGCTAGGTAGCAATCAGGTAGTGATCAGTACATGTCGTTCATATGAAGGGTCAGGCTTTTTCCTGAGCTGACCAGGCTGCTGTGTTCCACTAAACACACTGACCTTTCAGGACAAGAAAATAAATTTTCTACTCCCTACTCATGGAGTAAAAGACACAAGAAAGAAACCATGTGAGAAACTACCAACAGGAATATGGAAAGCTATACCAGCCTGGAGARATATGAGCATGTAAAAGAAAACCTCCAGAGAAAGGAATTATCTAGAATTTMTACAAAGAGTCTGCCTAGGGCCTTCACAGTGAAAATTTAATCACTGTTAAATGTTCACCGTTCTAGTGGAATTTTGGGGTGAAAAGTGAACAAGAAGTTCTTGGAAGCTGCTGCGTATTAGGATTTTTTTTATTAGCTGCCAGATATTGACTTATCCAGCAGCATGATGAAGAAATCTGGATAGAATACATCTATTCTGATCTCAAAAAAAAAAAAAAAAAAAGTAGATGAAAGAAAGAGAACCATTTACTTTTATTGGGGTCTTTTTTTTTAATCTTTTCATTTACTGATTTATTTTTGCATTCATGGAATCTGTAACATGGCTTCCAAAAAGTTTTGGATGAAAAAGAGAGCAAAAAAGCTCCCACTTGTTAGAAAATTTAAGGCAATTGAAATCAGGGGTTCAAAATGAGCAAATCTGAGAGCTACCACAATTTAAAAAAATTGGTCAGACTTAATGACATTAGCATTATGAAAATCAGTAATATGTTTTCAATTAAGTACGTGAATGGATGCATAAATGAGATCTGAGAGGAGTGTGTACATCAGCTGCACAATAGCCRGTGGAAGGAAATGAAAGAGAGACATTTAAAATGAGAACTCAAATAATTGCTGTTGATGCTGAAGTGGTTAAGAGCTGAGAGAACTGTGGGGACAGCACTATGAGAAAGAAAAGGTGACTCAGTTAATTAAATAAATGCTTATTATGGTAAAAAGTACTTGGTGTAGAATCGTGTAGTTTTGTAGCATTGAGGTTAGAAAAGAAAGTCACTCTGTACAGGGCTGTATTGGGGATATTTAAAACGTTTATGGGAGGAAACTGATGGAAAGGAAATAGATTATCAAAACCAGAGTCTATGTGTTTTGGAGTTTTGGTTGGTTGAGTGGTTTGGTTTCTTGGTGGTGGTGGTGGTGTGTTTTTGGTTTTGGTTTTGGGTGGGGTTTTTTGTTTTTGTTTTTTGGTTTATTTTGGTTTTGCTTTTTTTGGGGGGGGGCTATAAGAGGCTAACTGTTGTTAGAAATACGCAACAATATTAAAAGAAAAGTATGTTGCCATTGGGGTCATACTATTGAGAATTGACCAGCTCACTGTTTTAACCKTGTTGTTTACCTGTCAAGATAGAGTAGAGCAAGAAAAAACTTTCTGGATGATTTTACTATCCAGATATTCTGTCTTAAATTGCAAATCAGTGTAGAAGATCTGTCATATCTGTCAAGTCCCATGCCTACAGCTGATTTAACAATCAGATGATTGCTTGTATTTTAACTTAATCATATGTGGCTTTATATAATGTTTAGAAATGGATGAGTAGTGCATATCATTCTTTGCAATGCAAAAAGTGACAAAAAGTTCAGTATTTGTAGTGCAATCTCTGTGAAGGATCATGATTACAGAAACGATAGGAATAGAAATTACCATCAAACTCCATCAGGGAAAGGCAGTTGTTTGTTAACTTTAAACTAATGCCTTTAGGTGCCTGCTAAACTACTGAGGTACATGCTAAAACATCCTACCTTTACTGGATTCATCAACTAGGTATCTTTCCAGAAATCACAGATTACTCATATTGCAYCCATGGTGGGAATCCCTGGAATCTCTCCTAATGGTGACTTCTCACAACTGCAGCCATTTTCAAATGGAGCTTTTTTCTTTTGCAGTTGTCATTTTAATTGTAATAATGACTTTGTGAACTGTGCAAGTTGTTTTGATGATAGGAATGAAATGCTTGGCAGAACGAGTGGTTGGCTTTGCTACAGCGCAGCTCTGGATCACGGGCCATCCGCAGGTCAGTACCTGTCATTACAAGACAGGAACRAGTGGGAAATTGCAGGTAACTCCTGGGAGATCCTTTGCTCAGCCCCGATCAGAAGCTTTTAGCTAAAATGATGTTTGCAATATCSCTTCTGTTTTTGTGAGTGACAAAGCTTACAGTTTGCAGACTGCCAGAGGGGGAAGCTTTGGTTGCCCTTACTGATGCTGAGTATGTAATGTTAGAAATAATGCCCGCTGTCAGCTGGGGTATGTGAACCAGGTGTCATGGGCTGTCCCTGCACTGGTTTCCCTTGGAGTCACAGACTTCTCTGATCATCCTTGCTTTTCAGAGCAGCAAGTCTGTGATGCAACAGGACAGATTTTGTAGAAATTTCCCTTCAACTGAAAAAAAAAGATTCTAAGGTCAAAATCATGTGTACGAAAATGGAAAGGCAGTGATGGTGGAAAACAGTATCACAAAGCATAGAGTCAGAGAAATGGAAACAAAACTGCAGTGTCCCAGACCTCAGAGCAGTCCAGATAGCATTAGTGAAAGGACAAGATTGGCTTGGAGTGATGTGCATCCCAGAAAGACAGGACAAAAGCCCTACTGTAGCTTATTTCTGTGAGTACAGAGGACTAACACAGTAACAGCCCGTACCAGAAGGCTGTGTTAGTGGCTTACAGACAAAATTAAATCTTTCAGCACATAGATAAATACYCCTGCAGAGCAGGGTGATTTTGAAAAGGCTGCTAGTGAAGGGTATGGGAGCCTCATGTGTCAGTCTTCTCAGGAAATTTGTTCAAAAGGCTATCTAGAGAGTCCTYGTCATTACAAAAATATGCAATACCTAGGATCAGCTTGAGGCAGCCCACAAGCCACCACACATAGAGATGATTATTTTTTGATGAGGGACAACTATTGTGTGACTCTTCACTCAATGTGTTCATTATTCTGAATTATTTGCACCGTGGTTTGCAAGAGCTTGGTGTTCTCAAGTTATCTTCAGCAGTCTTAGCATGACTTAACAGTGGATTTAACAATCTGTTTCACTGGGAAATTGAAGGGCCACCTTAAACTTCTGTGTCAGGGCTTTATCCTGTACTATTGGGAAAATARTCTTCTCAATTGTAACAACACTTTTTGGCAGTTGTAACAATATTTTAAAACTAGCAAATCCTCCTGAATAATATGTTCATACATTTTAATTCTCTGTCTGCATTTTTCTTTCTTTGCCTTACCTTACCATTTGTGAAGCTACAGTAACATCAGCACAGCTACAGCACTTATTACAGAATCAAGTGCAGAGAGTGTAAGAAAAGTGTAATAAAGTGTAAGAAAAGACCAAGTTGAATACATGGCAGTTTAGGCAAAACAGCATTTTCAGCACTCCATGCAGGGCTAWAGTAAATGTACTCTCTTTTTCTGTGTTTGTTTGTTTGCAGGATGTAACCACAGAGTCACTATGTGCTTCTTGTGTATTATAATTTAGTGTCTCATTTTCCCAAAACATTGGGCAGATCATCTCGAAATGTTCATAAAACACGCATTTTAAGCAAACAGAGCAATTTTGATCTTTTCTTAAATCTACAAGCTGAAAGATTCAAAGGTGAAACAAGGCTGCTTCAAAATCTGYTCTGTGCCCTGGAGCAATCTTACACCAGCAGGACAAACAGTTTGTTTGATGATTCAATTTAAAGCATTTTCTGAGTGTAATGAAGTGACAGTATCATTCTGTGATAGGAGAGTTTGTCAYAGGAAATTTTAATGAAAGCCTCTTTTGTTCTGCCTTTGCTGTTTGTAAAATCTGTCCATTTACCTCATGCACAGCATGAGTGTTTTAACCAGAGATGAWTCTAAGGTTCTGTTTTTTGAGTCTTTTTGAATTAGGATATATTGARTTTTTCCTTTTTACAGAGAAAAGAATGAATCAAGATAGCCAGTTCCAAGAATGCATTTAGTCTCAGGGTCTGAATTCCACAACTTACCAAAAAAATTTAGTCTATTTCCCTTCGTTTTTAATATTCTAATGCTTTCCCTTCATTAATAATTAAGTATTTTTAGTGTCCTGACAATGTCATTTTTCCATATACATCCAGCCATTCTTTATATTCTAGTATTTAATATAAATACTTTCTACTCCAAGTATCTCCTTCGTTATGAAACTTATGCCTAAAAGGTTTCAATTTACTTCAGGCCTTACATAAGTGTATGTATTTCTCAGGAGCTTGAGGGCTCTTGCTTTTGTTTATGGAAACTTGAATTTGACCAACTGCTTTCTTTGTAAACAAGGAATAAGTAACAACAAGGAGCTCAGGTCATTAGTTATGAACCATGTCATCACAGGGTGACACCTCAGGAGAGAACACCTGTTCCTTGTTTTAGATTTTTCATGTGGAAAATGAGATTWAAAAGTTCCTTCACTAAAAGAGTAACATTGAAAACTAAAGTGTCTATGCAGCCTTTTCCTGGACTTTCCTCCACACTCCACAGGAGTCACCTCCCAAAGGCTGAGGACTTGTGGCCCTTTGCTGATCTCCTTGTCAATCACCCCCTTCCTTAGAAGCTGATCCCAGCTGCTTGGTTTCCCCTCTCATTCCAGGCTCCTAGCCCTGTTACCCAGCATCCAAGCAGTCAGGGGATCCCCTCTCACCTGGGTAATGGCTGAAATCTTTTTGCATATCCCACAGCTCTCTCAGGGGCAGGGACTGAGTGGTTCCCTCTTGTTCTGCCTTTTCCTCCTGTCCTTGTGATGGCCCTGCTTTGTTCTCCTTTACTAAACAAGCTCTCTTGTGTCCATTTCTTCTGGTGAGAAGGGGTGGCTGAGACTGGCAGGGGTTGGTGCTCTGGTTCAGCCACAGGGCCTGGGGCCAGACTGCAGCAGCTGCAGTGCCTGTCACTTTGTCATCAAATCCAGGVARATTCTTATCCCTYGAGGATCCTGAATAGTGTTGAACTGGGCTTGGTTGGCCAGGACCCAGCTGTTGCAGTGATTTGTGTCTCTCTGGAATTGCCAGGCTGGTGGCATCCTTTTTCCAAATATTTTCCCAGTTTTTCTGGATCCTGCACTTGCTCAGGGGGAAGTTCCAAAATACTGGAGGTGCCCACTGTCCTAGGCACTTGCCCACACTCTCCCACACACCCATCCACTCAGAGCTGTCCAACCTCAGCACAGATCTCTGGGTGGTTTTTTAAAGTATTTGTAAAACAAGAGCTGGAACACAATCAGAAGACATAGCAATAAAGCCATGCTGGTTTGGACATCCCAAGGATATTTGAAATTTGCAAGAATTGTAGTAGTTAGATTGGAGGAGAAGGAAAGTGTTTCTCCCATGGATTAAGTCCCCCACAGTGGGAAGAAGAGGAGAATYGGTAAAAAAATAAGACTTGTGCATTGAGGGAACAGTTTAGTAATTGTAATGAAGTAAGAGATAATGATGATGATGATTGATGATGATGAAAATGAAGATAAGAAGAGGGAGAGGAATAAATCCCAAGAAAGACAAGTGATGCACAATGCAATTTCTCACCTCCTACTGACCAGTGCCCAGCCTTCCTTGCTCAATCTCCCCCCACCTTATACACTGAACAAGACATTCTKTGGTATGGAATATCCCTTTGACCAGTTCAGGTCAGCTGCCCTGGCCGTGCTCCCTCTGGCTTCTTTGYACCTCCCCACTGACAGAGTGTGGAAAGCTGAAAAGCCCTTGACTAAAGGTAGGCACTACTCAGAAACAACTAAAACAACACTGTGGAATCAACAATATTCTCATACTAAATCCAAACCACAGCACTGTACCAAATACTACTTGGMCATGGTCTTTGCAGAATGCCAAATGATAGTAGACATATTCCCTGCACCCCAATCAATAGATCACCGCCAAATGTATGGAAAATGTTGATTTATCACTTTTGCACAATCTTCAATTACTCTACATACATAAATGGCAACATAGGACAATGCAAAACTGAGTGTAGAGAGTCTAGAATCTTGAATGAAGCAAAAGAAAAATCATTCCCAGTTCTTTAATTCTCAAAAGAGACTGGATCAAGACTTTTTTTCCATATTAATCAGCTCTGAATAGAACATAAACAGAGAGGGAAAAAATCTTAAAACAAGAGTAAACTATGATATATTTTAATCAGATATTATGTTCCTATGAGGAAGCAAAAGTTCACAAATCTCTATTGGCCGAGCAACTCACTAAAATTTTGTTTCAAAAGAGTATGGGAGAAAATAATGGTGATCCAAATTGTGAGTCCAAATCATTAAAAAGAAAACACAACAGAAATTACAGATGCCTATATCCATGGATCATCTCTGTTTTAATATAAAGCTATGTAAACTCTACAGAAGGCAGATATTTCTGGAACAGCAGAAGCCCCAGCTATGAAAGCTCCCAAGCCTATTCTATCTCCTACAAGACAGTAGATATCATCTTAACTGTAATTGAAATCAAGACAACCTTGGCTTAAGTTTAAAGTTGTTGAACATATGGTTGCTTGATTTACTGGCTCAGAGTCTCTATTTACAGCTGGRTAAAGGCTGGAAAACACATAGAGATAGAGATCTTTTTTGTAATTCTAGATCTAGACAAAATACCAAAATGACCGAGGGTAATTAGGACAACACTGGATGGAGAGGAAGAGATAAATTTTGGTCCTCTTATAAGGAATCATGCCCTAGATATAAACTTAAACAAGGGATAACATATTTTGTGTTTTCACATGCTTTGAAAAGAAATAATTCTTTGTTTAAAGACAAAGACAAAGAAGTCACCACACATTTTGGTTACATTTAGACTACAAGGCAAAATGTAGAGGTCCAGTCTCATAAATTATGAATCTAAGGGAACCAAGAAAAATAGAAAAATTGAGTTTAATATAACTTACATCATGGGATCAGAAGAAGATGCAAGTTCTGTCAACTCAGATTCTCTTAAACTAAGTTTAGTCCARTTTTTAAAATTACAATAGTTAAAATTAAAACAAGAACACTCTTCAGTTCACATAAGAACTGGCTAAAATTCCAGTCCTGTAAAAYATCTATCTGCCACCATGAATCTAAGATCTGTACCATTACTCTGTAAACAGCAATCACATTAGGCTTATATTGTGATACMATACAATTTGTATTTGTAACTGTGAAAAGTTACTTTGCAATAATGCCAAATCCTGGAGCACAACAGATCTATGACTATTAGGACAAGGTGAAATAATTAATGCTCAAAGAAGGCAAATAAGGGAAAYGTAAATTTTTTTAATAATCAGTATCTATATCCATGGCAATCTATGGAAATGTTTGTAGTATACAATGGATTTTGAAGTATCAGC
>CADDXX010000598.1:0-70674 GCA_902810485.1 Alauda arvensis
AAAAAAAAAAAAAAAATTAAAGAGAAAGGAGCTGGTAATAAGTAATATCTCTTAAAGGACAGGACAAAGCTTGCAAAACCAACTAAAATCTGCAGATAGTTCCTTATTAAGGAAGTAGGCAGTCCTTAGTATATTCTGTGCTGAAGGGAAAAATGTAACAGGGTAGATGGATGTTTGGTAGATGTCACAATGGCCAGGAAGGCAATTATGCAAAGTTGTGTTTCTCTTGCATTTTTTCCATTTTCCTCATCATGAAGCCTTGCTTGCATTGGCTTAACTGCTCTAGGATGAATAACCTGACTCTGTGCAGAGCTAGTCTGTCTTTCTGGGGCTTCTGCAGCACAGAACCTTGTACCTCCTTCTAGGGAAATAACCAATTGCACTTCAGTATAATTAGGCAGAACAGGTAGCATGGGGAGTGAGGAACTGTGAGGAAAGCAGGAGCTGGTTGCAAAGAGAGAATTAATTTCAAGAGAGTTGCTGTTAATTCATTTATTTTAAAATCCCCCACAATTCTTTAGTGAACTATTAAGATTCAAAAGCTTTAGAGCATCTCTTACATTTCTTGATTAGTTTTGTGAAGTCAGGGCTGGGAATTCAATGCTAACTTTGTTACAGCTACAAATAATTAAATATCAACTAAATGAGCATATTTTTGTTATTTTTTTAGAATTTAAACTGCTAAGAGTACTTGCTGGGTAGCCATCTATTCTTGATCTTGTAGACATTTATCATTTAGAAATAATAGAAAGACCTACAGCTGAAGAAAATGTGGGTTTTTTGGAGACCTTTGCCTTCCCTCAAGCATACACACACCACCCCCAAGGAGAGGGGAAAACCTTGTCCCTTCCAGGCTGTCCTATGATATTTGTCATGGAAATGTGATGAGTCTGGGAACTTGATGGCACTGGCAAAGGCACAATATTTGAATTGTTTTATGAAGACCTGCTTTCCATCATGCTCTGATGCTGTTCAGCTCTTTGGTAATCATGTCAGATGCATGTATGAGAAGTCTCCAGTGAAAGCTGAAGGGATGCAGGAGAATTTCTTGGTAAATAAGTGATTAGCACCCCTCTCTGTGATTATATTGAGCAGGCTTTCTACTTTCAAAGGAGAAATCATCTTTAAATAAGAGAATATGCTTAACAAGTGCATTTTACACTGCCAGTACTTCCTTAATTTACTGAAAATAAGAAATCCCTTATCCTTTAATTCAGTTTTGCATTTAATTCAGAAACCATAGATCCTGGTGTCATAATAATTGTAGTAGAAGTGACTGAGATAATGCATAATAGCTGCAGTTTTAAAAGCCTGTGCATAACTCACTAGCTGTCTGTGGAGTATAGACTCATAATCAGAACCGTCACGTTTAACTCATTTAACTTGTGTGTTAGCTAATTAGGAAAAAARTAGGCCTTCAGCACTTCAGCTGTGTGTACAGTGGTATCTGGATCTTGGCCATTTTAACTAAAGAGCTGACACTGAGATGTCTATGCTATGGAAAGGTTTGATACAGTTTTGACCTTGAACAGGTGACATCCTTCCAACAACTCCTTGTACAATTTGATACTTAGCATGGGCAAAGGAGCATTCCCAGAAGGTAATCACCTGCAACCTTCCTTTTTTGTAGACTATGTGAGTTTTAGTTTTATGGATGTGAACAGACTTTATTTGGCCCCCAGACCAGTGAATAGACTCTGATTACTGGAATAGCTGTGGCCTCAGAGCCACAGAAGATCTGTTTTTTAAGGTTTTGTGGCCTTGGTGATGGTTGATATTCATGAATGTTTATCTACATTCAATTTTCRTCAAAAGACTTCTTTATTTGCAACATGGTCACAAGTACATGAAGCATCTTTTTACTCCCAAGGTACATGGTAAAGGTGAACACCTTTATAGATAAATGCAGCTTTAGAACTAATTTAATTTGACAAGAATGTGCCAGCATATTATGACCTGCTTATGTAGATGCACTTGCACTGGAAATATAAGTCCATCTGGTATGAAAGTGTACTTGATGTTTGGCATTATTGTTCCTGCTGATCATCTCTGCATTCCTAAGCGTGTGGATGGCAAGAAACTTCTGCTTATATTTCTACAAAAATGAATCTTRGGGATTAGGCATTCCTCTGCATATGAAAACATGGAATATTATTCCTAATAGGCTTTCTCCCTATGATGCTTTTGTTGTATGTGCAAGAGCTCCCTGACACTGTTACATGCATCATGAAGAAAACTTCAGAAAATAAGGCTTGGGTATTAAAGAGAATATTTTCCTAGTGGAAATTGCATTCTTGCTGCTTGGCTTCAGATCCTCAGAATGTAAAGACTGTTGTACTGTCTCAGCCATTAGAGATGCAGTTAGTTTAATATCATYTTTCTGTAGTGATTATGAGACATTYCAGGACAAGCTGAAATAAAACTCTGCATGAGGACTTACAAAACARTCTATTCACAGAGATTTGCCAAGCGAGAARTTTTGAACTACTGAGATKACAGTTTGAAATGAGAGAGTCTGAAATTGAATAAAGACCTTTYAAATTAAAATAAGTTCTTAGGAAAAATAAAATCTAGCGATACATTTCTACTCTTTGTAATTTTGTAATGTGTTAGAAAAATGCATGAACAGCAGTTTCATTTCTTGTACATCATGTAATTAAATTAATTTCTCTAATACAGTAAAGGCAAGCTAAATATTCTGAATATTAATGCACTGACAATCATGTACTACTTTTTCTCTTTCAAGAAATTTGGAAGTATCCGGGCAGATTTAATTGAACAAATGAGATTCAAACAAAGACTGAAAGTCATCCAAACCCTCGAAGATACTACAAAGCGCAATGTGGTCAGTACTGAAATAATGTTCTTTGCACGTAATAAGTTCAGTGAGTTTCTGAAGTTTAACTTAGCTTTTCAGTGAGACATGGATTTCAGACCTGTAACTGTTAATGTTGTGTTTCAAAAGGTACGAACTATTGTGACAGAGACTTCTTTCACTATCGATGAACTGGAGGAGCTATATGCGCTTTTCAAGGTAAAGCTAAGTGAAGATAAGATCAAGTGCCTCCAGGAAGTGTAAATGTTCATTCTTCATGTGGGACTCTGTCTTTTCTGAGCACCAGCTCAGGTCTGTCAGTTATTGTTGGGTATCTTGATACAAACTTGAATTAGCTGCTTTATTATTGGTATACAAAAAACCCCTAAACTCAAGCAGTTTTTAAAACATCGGGAAAGGTTTAATTCACTCAATGATTTGTCCATGGGAAAAAAGTATATACTGATAAAAAAAATAAAATGAAAAATTGGATAGAGGCTTTTGATGAGTCATTAGAAACTGAATATATGTCTCTCTCTACCTGACCCAAGTTCTGGAGTTTATCACAATTATTCTCTCAGTCAGTTAATATCAGACAGTTTTGTATCACAGTAGCTGATTTTTGCCATATTTCATGCTTTAATGCATTACATGGGAATTTAATGCCACAAAGTGATGTGTCTTCGTAAGTTGGTTGTACAGCAGTGCCATTAGATCCACACATTGAAAGGTGAGCATTTAAATATGTTTTCACATTTAAATGTGAGCTTCACCTTCAAGCACAATGTCTTAAAAGGAATTACTTTCTTCCTCTGTTTTGTTACAAAAAGAGAATTTTTTTTAATACGATGAAAAATTTATTTCCTTTTAATTYCCTGTCTGTAATGACAAGTCTGAGTTTTCCAAATCCTGCAGTGCCTTCTTTCAGTGTTCCATGAAATCAGTGAGACCAAGTCAGACAGTCCTCCCTGGCTGATTGCTGTGCAATGCTGGGATCTTTTTCTCTAAGCTTCTGAATTGTTTTGAATTAGATTTTGCCAAAATCAGCTCCACTGACTTCAGTAAGACTGAAAGAACAGTATGTTATTCGGTATTTTTGAGAATCTACAAAAAATATTTCAAATAAACAGCTATTTTCATATGATTAAAGATTAAATAAAGATTTCGTGAGACTTCTGACTTGACTGCATGATGAGGGTGCAGAGGGTGACTTAGCCCAATAAGCCTGTAAAGACACAGCTCTGGCCAAAACAGGTATTTCATGTTYCATCTGCCTGGGAGGCAGAAACAGTTTTGCTTTATCTTCTTTTTTTTTTTTTTAAAGAGGGATGCTTTATTTATGCTGGTTAGAGAAGAAACCTCTTCCAGAAGTGGAAGGGCTGGGTAAATTGAAATGCATCTGTTATCTTGCATTAAGTATGGAAATGTAAGAGTTGTTTGGAATTCATCACGGAGAGGGATGAATTGTTTCTAGAAGTGCTGACAATCTCGTGGTGTTTCCCTTCTGTTCAGGCAGAACACCTGACGAGCTGCTACTGGGGAGGCAACAGCAACGCCACGGAGCGGCACGACCCGAGCCTGCCCTACCTGGAGCAGTACCGCATTGACTTCGAGCAGTTCAAGGGCATGTTTGCCCTCCTSTTCCCCTGGGCCTGYGGCACTCACTCGGATGTACTGGCTGCTCGYTTGTTCAGGCTTCTGGATGAAAATGGAGATCTGCTCATCAACTTCCGTGAATTCGTCTCTGGGTTAAGTAAGGAGGATCCACAGTGCTTTCAAACCAACGTGACAAACCAGCTTGTTTCTGCTCAGCTCATTCTGTCATGCCTGTGACACTGGTTCCCTCTGGGGTTTAGGCTGCTCTATTAGGTGAATCTGCATTAGCCAGGGGTGTATCACACTGGGAAAAGGACAACACATGAACAGATCTGTTTGTGTCTGAGAATTTCACTACTAACTCTCAACACAAAAATTAACTGCAATGCAGGTGCTTAACAGTGTATTTCCCCTAGGTGTAGTTAGAGTGTGAGGTACTGCCTCTGTTGCTTCTGAAATCAGTAAGCAAGACTGCAGAAAATAGTTTGGAAGTCCCTGAGAATGAGAAGGTGAAAGTGTAGGTCAGAGAGGGAGGCTGTTTTCAGTCTTGAAGAAGCAAGATTTCAGGACATAAAAGTCAACWCTGTGAGCCCCAGGATTAACATGAGGAAGTAAAGATGAGGCAGGAGCCAGCCACTCCTTTTTTTAAAATATAGCAGGAGTTGTTTGCTGTAAGTGACCTACATCTCACCATCTACCATGTGTCATTTCATGGAAACTTGGAATTGCTTCCAGCTCTACATTTTGATCCTTTCTCAGAGTGRAAAAGTTTCCCAGTCTGGCTTTCAGCAGCTCTTTGTAACACTATGTTTAAGCATTAGGGCTCCAAATGCAGCCTTGCATTAAATTCTCTGTACAGCAGTAGTAGCACCTGTTTTCTTGTAAGTGCAAAATAGCTRTGACAGTAAAACTGGCTGCACACCTCCCCCTCATATCACCCAAAAAATCCCAGTGCTTCCCGTGATGCAGTGGTTTGTATTTGAGGTGCTGTTTGCCAGGTAACACTCAGTGGCCTTTTGAAGACCCAGGAATTAACTACTCTTCAGGTCTACAGGCTGCTGTTAGTAAAAGTCAACCAGCTGTTGACTGAGGCAGCACTGGTTTTGGAACCAAGAATGAGTAATAAGAACAAGGGCCAGTCTTGAGCACTGAACAGAAATGAATATAAAATACACAAATGTGGCTATAAGCCAACATGACTGAACTGAAATCTTCAATGGGCAAAACAATCAAAACTGCTCATTCTGAAAACTCAYATTTTTCAGAAACTAAGCCCAGTGTGGTGTAATTTGAAGGCTGACTTTYTCTCCCCCTTACAAGTAAATCAACCCTGTTGACCCCTTTTTTGGTTGAGAAGCACGTGAGTGATAGGAAGGACAATACAGTCAACAAAAGAACAATAGACCTGTTTGAGCATATTTCACAATGCCCCAGGACTTTTTGATAATTCCATTTCTTTTTCATTGTCCCTACAACAAATAGCTSAAGAACCTCCTACTTCAGGTGCCTCTAGGGCCTCAGCTGAGCAAAGATGGTATAACCTGGTGTATTCTTTATGTTTACTCTGTGCCCTGTTACAATAATACAGTCCAAATAGAGGAGTGGTTTGTCCAGTGAGTTGTGCTGCTCAGAAGAGGTTTTCAGCCTTGGTTAGGAGCTCTTAGGTTATTCACTCTTGACAAAGCTGCCCTGCACTCCTGTAGCACACTGGATTATAGCCTGACAGTTGTTGATTGCACATCCAAGTAAGCTACAGAGAGCTCTGCATGGATTCAAAGTGGCCTCCTGCCTCCCATCATGTTTTTGCAATACTCCCTTCTCAGAGCACACAGCTCTCCCACTTCTCCAGTGGCTGCTGCTGACTGCAGTACTTGTCACAGCCTCCTGTCAAAGTCAGCACCATGAAAGCTGTGTCTTGCATGGAGTACTTGAGTGGGTTTTGTTTTGGTTTGGTTTCTTTTGTTTTTTTTTGGTTGGTTGGTTTTTTGGGGTATTTTTGGTTGTTTGTTTTTTTGCAAACAGGGATTTTTCAACCACAGAATGCAGGAGGATATTCAGAAAGAAGAGTGGTAACCTCACCACTTCTCCAAGCCTTTCAGGGGCWGGATCAGGTCCCTTGACCTGCTGGCAATGCTCTTCCTAMTTATGARCAAAAAGGAAAAGGGACACATTAGGAGGAAGGAGAAGTGTGCATCAGGAAGCACACACAGATTTATCTCAAATAGTAGCTGTGAAGTGGGRATTGAGAGAGGAACAAGCCTACACATGTCACCCTGTGCCCTGAATCCTGTTTTGCAGTTCCCTGTTGATGKAGGATGCAGAAGTGCAGCCCATTCTTTCCTTGGGTCATTTCTTGTTGCCTTTACCAGCAGAGAATGCATTASCTGCATGGTGTGATACACCAGATAGGAACAGAATGMGGTTTTGKGCTTAAAAAGGACCATGTTGGAAGMAAAATGGCTAATGTAGATGTGCTCAATTTTTTGGCCTAACATCTGTATTTATTGGAGTGTTAAGCTTTRCAGGAGACTGTTAGTACTTGCCACACCACACTCTGTAGTTTGCATAGCAGAGGTAAGTTGACRCAGTCACTTATAAGGTAAAATAAATCTCTGCACAATCTAATTATTGAAAGTTAATTCRTTTATTTATGGATGGCACATCACAAGAAGTGAGATTTATTAAAAAGTCTGATTATCAGTTATTTCGTTACTTTAAAATTAACTACTGTCCATTTAATTAATTGGAAGGARGGGCTTCAATAGACCTCTTGGATTTTGTACAGCTAATTAAAGTGTAGTCCAGAAACAATTGATGTGGAAAAATCTCTAGAAAGTATTGCCTGAACATCAGTTTAGCACATGGCCAAGCTATGATAAATGCTGTTTACTTGAATTTCTCTGCAGGGTTTTTTTGGTTTTTTTTTAATATCTTACTGCCCTGAGACATGTGATGTTGTTATTGGATCCTCAGATCAGAAAGTTTGAAATCCACACAAAAAAAGTCTTGTTGAGTTCCAGCTGGAGGCCTTTCTGAGTGATAATGCCATAACAATAGATGGAGTGTTATGAAAAAGGCATTTAATAAAGGACCAAAGATTGAAGTATGAAATTTAGGGTAGATTTGTCTGTGTTCTCTTACTGTTTTTGCTGTATGATCAAAGTCAAGTGACTGCCTTATGATCTTGGGCTGTAAAGGGGTACAGAACTTCCCAGAGTAGCAGCTTCTAAACCAAAAGATTGCAGCAATAACAAATAAAATGGTGTGGAATGCTGACTAGTAATGTACTGCATGTAATGTTTAGGTGCAGCGTGCCATGGAGATCTTACAGAGAAGCTGAAGCTACTGTATAAAATGCATGTTTTGCCTGGTAAGTAAATGATGTTAAAATAGCTCTTGTTTTGATGAGAACTGGAATTTGGAGCAAAGTTGCTTATGACTGGCATTCCCAATTAAAAATTAATTTGTGGGAATTAYTGTAGCAGTTTATGCAGCAGTAAAATAAGGAAGCTTCTACTCTAACCAGACAGAGATTTGGAAAGTCTGAAAGCACCCTCACAGCCCTCAATTGCTCCCTCCACAAAAAGAGATATAAATGTCTCTTGCCTCTTAAGTTGGGGTTGGTGATATCCTCCAGGCATAAATCCAGTGTTCTTCTACATATGTCACCATAATACAGTCTATTTAAGAGTTTGAAAATGAAGCAAGTTTGAAATGTTCCTGTGTGTCCTGGCTTCTCATTTCTGTCCCCAGGCTTTCTTCTTGGTTCCCCTCTGAGCTGACACAACTGTTTGCAGAGGGAAGCTCCAGCTGGTTTCATAGATGTGTTTTTCAGGGAGCTGTACAAACCTGARCTCATTTAAGTGAGAGAAGCAGTTAAGGATGGAGAGGGGATGAAAACACCTCAGAATAGTTCTGAAAATGCTATACTGGAAACTGTCCTCTCTGGCTTGTTACACACTTCCCATAAAGAACCTACTGCTGTCCTCACTGAACCTGCACTTTTAAGAACATTGCAACTGCTTGGGTAGTTTAATTCTTGTGCACATTTACATGCTGTGGTAAACATATCTAAAAACTTTGAGAGGACATTCACCTTTGTATGCCTTGAACATTGCTGATTGCTCCCAGCTGGCTTTASTGGGAGGTAGGCCTGAGTGATTCAGTAATTTAACTGGGAAAAAAAAAATCCTTTTAAAAATACCTAAAATTAAAAAAGAAATTGAACTATCACCAAAAATATGTTTTTAAGAATGCAGCTTCTCATATTTGGGGACTGGTAAGTTCATACCAGATGATGACAGACTGTTTCCAGGTAGGAAAGAGATCACACCCTGCTAGGACACACTGAGCTGCACAGAAGAAAGTAATAGAAGTAGGCATGGGAAGATGGGTAAGCCAGCCTCTGAAAGCAAACAGCTCCTTGTGGGGCAGTATTGGATGTTGGGAAGGAGACAATTCAGGTCCAGTTGTTCATCTCCTGTGAGTTAAAAAGAGATGATTCCTAGCCCATCACACCCTCATACTTCTAGAAATCAAGATTCTAAATGTGTTGATGGAAATATCTTTCAGTTTTTAATTAAAAGAGTGGAATTTTTAATGAGAGAATTTTACTGTGTTGCTTAGATCCATCCCCTGAGCAAGAAGAGCCAGACTCTGCTTTTGAAGCTACTCAGTACTTTTTTGAGGACATCACACCAGACTGTACACATGGTAGGCATCTTTTGTCTCGGGTGAGGTGATGCATTTCAGTCAACATGTCTTCTTAGGGAGCTACTTTTTAATTGGATTAAACTTTGTTAGCAAAGTATTCTCTTTAAAAAGAAGTYTGAAGCATTTGAATATGTGTTGGTATGGTTAGAGGCACAGGCATGTGTACACTAAGAGTCCCCCTGACTTGTGCATTGCAGAAGTACTTGCAGAATAATGCCCCAAGTGTCTTGTAGCAGAAGTAATTCTGTGGAGAATAAGTAGATTTGCTTTCAAGATGTATTTGGATCAGAACTTAAAGCAAAAGTTACATGAAAATGTAGTTCAGTGGTTTGAAATTGTATGTGCCTTAATGAGAGCCAGTGTCCCATCACTGCTGCTTTAAATGGCTTTCTCTTTCTTTTTGGTGTGAAGTTTCTTTCTGATTCAAGAAAAATATAACCCATCCTTGAGGTTATAAGTGGGAGGAAAGTTGTTTGAAAATACAGGTAAGATTTAATAGTCTAGAAATGGCAATTAAAGTCCTGAGAGGCAGAAGATGCACTAGTGTAATCACCAAGCATATCATGCTAGGAGATGTGTTGTGCTAGCATGGGTTAATCATTGTACTACAAGGCCAAAACCTAAGATTGTCCCAGCCTGAGCAGTGGTATTATAAATTAAATTGAATGTATTGGCAGGTTTAAGAATAAGCAAAAATCATAATTTATTCCTGTAATTTTTACTCTGCTTTTTTTTGGCAGAGTTTGTAAATATTTGTAAACATTTTGTTATTTTGTACTGTACACATGAAAACAATGTCTTTGTCTAAATCCACACTGATCTCTCTCTCCCCCTGCCCCCTCCACTTCCTAGTTGTTGGCCTAGACAGCAGGAACAAACATGGAATAGATGATGGGTTTGTTACAGTGAGTCTGAAAACAGACAAAGGTATGCTTGGTGTCTCCATGTGAGTTAAATCTTTCATTTCATGTAAAGAAGCTCCTTTTGAAAATGGGGAATATAGGTAATAATTTAAGTTTTCTTCATGGACTTTTTCCTCCATCTCTGGGTAATTTGTTGGCAGTAGGCAAGAAGAGCTCACAAGAGAATCGAAATTACCTGAGAATGTGGAGCCAAGAGAATAAATCCAAAGCAAAAAACACAAAGGACTTGCCCAAGCTGAATCAGGTACTTCTGCAGACACTTATTTTTCATTAAATTTAAACTTTCTTCATATATCTATAAATATTCAATGTATTAACACTGAGCAAAGGTTTTACTTTGAGCAGATACTTTTTTACCAGAGTAGCATTCAGCTAGATTGCAGAAGTTTATTGTTTACAAAATACTTTTAACTGGGATTCAGCTCCCAAAACATCCCAAAAATGAGATACACATATACAGGAATGGTAAAACATATTACTTTGATCTCTAGMCAAAGGATGTGACACTGAATATTGCCATCCAGTTCTTAATGTCTAATAAGCATAACCTGAAAGCAGTGTTTTATGTTTTGTAATTCATACTGGTAGTGTCAATCCCCTTAGATCCACAGCTGCTAAGGAGGAGGATAGCTGTTTCCTCCAGAGCATAGGGAAGGGATATTTCCTGTAGAACACTGATTCTTACTTAAGGTAGCCCTGAGCAGATCTTCCTATTTAATTCATCAGTTTTGAATTTCAAAAGATGTGTATCCAACTAAGTTACTCCTGTCAGCTAAGGAGTRCTTCAGGTCTTCATTTTTCGTTACTTCTCATCAGTTTTAGCAAACCCTTAGTTATACTCAGCATCATTCCTACAAGAAAATCCACCAAAGTGAATCCAAAGTGTCTCACTGCTCACCCTCTGTTGCCCTGTGGCTGCAGAGAATGRTATTTGTGATATGTTGGACAAAACATCCAACAATTTATTCTAAATACCTTTGAGAGATACAACGTATCTGACTGCCCAGAAAATACTGCCTGGACTGCACATGGGTTACTTCAAATTTCACTTCCGTCATGTAGACCCTTGCACCCTGCCTCAATCCCAGATTTTTAAACTGATTGGGAAGATGTCAGCATGATTTTTCCCTGCTCTTGTTAATGTTCCTTCCCCCTGTGTTTAGGGGCAGTTCATTGAGCTGTGCAAGACCATGTACAACATGTTCAGTGAGGACCCCAATGAGCAGGACCTGTACCACGCCACGGCTGCCGTGACGAGCTTGCTGCTGGAGATCGGGGAGGTTGGGAAGCTCTTCAGCGTGCAGCCCCCCAGCGACACAGACAGCAGCAACACGTGCAGCAAAGCCATTCCGAGCGAGCTGTTCCACAAGAAGGAGCACCATCAGTACCCCCTGGAACAGCACAAGGCRTTCCGGGGCGGCATTGTGGCTGGCGAGGAGGAGGCCGCTGGCCCCGAGAGCGCCCTGGGCATGCAGATGGAAGACATTAAGCTGGAAGACTCTTCTCCCAGGGACAATGGAGCCTGTTCTTCCATGCTCATCTCCGACGACGACACRAAAGACGACAGCTCCATGTCGTCCTACTCGGTGCTGAGCGCGGGCTCGCACGAGGAGGAGAAGCTGCACTGCGAGGACATCGGGGAGGACACGGTGCTGGTGCGCAGCAGCCACGCCCCTGCCYTGCGCCGCAGCACCAGCATCGACAGGGACTGGGCCATCACCTTCGAACAGTTCCTGGCCTCCCTCTTGACTGAGCCGGCGCTGGTCAGGTACTTTGACAAGCCTGTGTCCATGATGGCCAGGATCACCAATGCTAAAAACATCAGGATGAGGGGTAAACCAATAACCTCGGCCAGTGACTATGAAATCTCTACTATGTCGGGATAAAAGGCAATCGGGTTTTTTATTTCATTTKTTTCTTTTTATTCTCTATTTATTAGTACCTGGCAGAGGCCCTGGTATTTTCAAAACATAGTTGTTTTCACTAATGTGAAAATGTTGGGGTGCAAACATAACTATCTTCAAGTATAATCACTCTTTCTGTGGGAAATGTTACACAGGCAAATTTTATTCAAAATACAGAAAAAAAAATAACGCTTGTCAGTGAAGTATGTGTATTATTAATATTGCTGTCAGTGTATAATGGTAAAGATTAGTTCTTAATTTCTAAATGTAAACTTAATGCCARTATTTATGTGCATTTTTAAAATAGACATATATAGAGATCTGATGCTTGGGGGGAAAAAAAAAGTAACAAAATGGGAAGAACCTAAAATTTAAAGGGACACTGTCAACCTGAAAAGGACCTCAGGTGAAAATAAGTTCCAGGCAACATCCTTGAAGCATAATTTTATTTAATATAATTTTTTTTCCAAAGAGGCTTTGAACGTATGCTTTGATTTTACTTTTCTGAATATATGAAAGACCACATCARTGACACCTGCCTGGCTCCTAACTTCCTCTGCCTGAGACTTGTATGCTCAAGTGAAAGTGAGAAGTCCATCCCAGCCTAGCTGCCACATTAGACAGATGTGGATAAATGTGATGGTTTCTGCCCATTTGCCTTTCCCTGGGTTCAGCAGAGAGAAAGCCCTTTCCCAGCTGCAGCCACCGAAGGAAGATCTCCAGCATGACCCTGCCCAGGGCTGTATTCCTAACCAGTGGACTTGGAAGCTTTGCTGGTGCTTTCCAAAGACAGTGTATGCAGGTCCCAGAACAGAAAAGGTAGARTCTCTTTTCAAAATTTTAAGTCTGTTTTTAAAAGCTTAGGGGAAAAAAAAAAAAAGTATATATATCTACTTCTAAGGCTGGATCTACAGCAAATACAGCTTAGTTCTTAAAACTAACCTTTACCACCAACCTATTATATCCTTGTTAGATTAAGAAAATAAAAGCCTGTATTGCATAAGTCTTTATTTACTACAGTGTAAAGCAGCAGTAATGAAAAAAATCTGCAAGATAATGTAACTGAATGTTTAAATCTTACTGAGAACACTGTCACTTTATATGAAAYGAATAGTATCCTGTATTGACTTATTGAATAATATGTTAAAATGAAAACTGGAGCACCTGCACTTTGAATCTTTGCTTTTTTTATACAGATATTTGGGATTTTTTTTAAATTTTGTTAGCTGTTTTTTAATTCATATTTGTTTGTTTCAGGATCATGCCTACATGCCTAATCTTTATTTGCTGTTTTGAGAATATTTTCTGTAGAATACTGTTGATTTTTTTTATACTCCTGTATAATACTGCATCCATGTAACTTGCAGATTTTTTTAGCACAAGCTATGTTTAATTCTTTTGTTTTAAAAGAATGCTTTTAAACTGTCAGATGAAGTGGTTTTTAACCACAAATAGGTAATGTGAACAAATAAAGTACACTCTGCACAGATTTGATTTTTAACTATTAAAGTCATGCTAGAGGGAAAATGAGGTGGTTGTGCTTTATTACACAGTCAAATGTTAGTATGTCTACTGGTAATGGTATCAAAGAGCACTGTAGTCTTTCTCCTGTGACTGTGGATGGGTTTACATATGTATCAAATAATGATATTAATTTGAAGCCATCATCACCATTTTGAATACTATTGCTTTGTTTTRATTTAAGATGCCAAGGCCAGAGTGGGGTGCTTTATTGTAATATCTGGCAGCTGAATAAGCTGTCATGGAAGTCTTTGTCATCCTTAAGGGGCCTACAGACCTTTTGAAGTTTGCAAATCCCTAAAATATTTCTTTTTTAGGTGTCTGTTATGTAAAAGTRAGTTTAAGCCTATCAGAAAGCTTACACACACCCCTAGAGACACACAGGACATAGCTCCAAAACATTTCTCTCTGAAGGGCTTGTCAGCTTTGTTCCCCCACATGGTAGGGATGCAATGGTTGACAAGAATTATTTTGCTGCTTGGGCACCTGTAACAAGAAGAGACATCCACAAGTGGATCTCTGGTGTAACATGAGCCCATTTTTTTTGTTTTGCTTCCTTACCTTTCTGATCACATCAGCAAAGTTCCTAAGTGTGAGCCAGGTCCTCCTTAAGAACAGCATTGGTGAGCTGAGCTTTTCCAGGTTTGTTTGGATGAGACTGATCACACTTGATCAGGACCACCTGGCAGTTGCCTATTTGACGACAAGATCTGCTGTGCCCTGTTCTTTAGTAGCTGTGTGGGAACTGGTGAACAGAAAGCTACCCAGGAATTCAACTGACCAGCATACAGTGGTGTGAAACTTCTGGGAAAATGTAAGTATTTTTAAAGGCTTACTGTGTCTGCAGGTATGTTGTGAAGAAAGTGAGTATGGCTTCAGAAGTACCTATGTCTTGTGCTTTTTGTGCTTAGATACAGTCTCTTTATTCTGTTGGGGCTGCTATTTTAGAGCTTTTTTATAGGGTATTTTATATAGAACTTTCACTAAAAAAAAAAAAAAACAACTTGAGAAGAATATTTCTTTTTGGCTTTTCTTTCAGTCTGTCTTTCAGTTTAATCAGAAGCTGTTAACACTGGAAGTTGTGTGGCACTTCCTCCTTCATTGTAGCATCTTGCAGCTCCTGAGTTCTAGGTGTTACAGCTGAGGGTCAGACTTGCAAATGTTTGTATTGAACGAGTTGTGTTACACAGGTAAGAAGCTCATTATGTGACATATTAAACCTACTGGAAAAATGGCATCAAAACTGTTGTAAAGAGACAAGCACTTCATGAGTCCTTACACAATGATGCTGGAGCTTCTGTTACAGYAGAAGTCAGGTGTTGTGTCATAAATGCAGACAGTGGAGGCTGGTGTGGGATATATGGTGTGGCACGTAAGGAACAGTGGGAGAGAACAGGAGCAGCCTGAAAGCAGAGACAGTGCTTTCATTTGGAAGGCTGTGCAGCCAAGTCTGGGACCTCCTAGGTACTCCCCAAGCTTCTGGAGGAGGGCCTGTCAGAGGCTCTTCATTATCAACCTTTAATTTTGCAGCATCAGAATGGAACTGTGGTAACTGGGTTTGTCAGCTGGAGGTGCCATACAGTAACTGACAGAAAAGCATCAGGAAGAGTTTTAATTCCATCAGARTACTTACAGCAACACAACAAAGCTGCTGCGTAAACATCAAATCTACAGCTTTCCTGAAGGCAGAAGCAGTAGGTCAGAGAAGGCTGTCCCAGGGTATTAAAGGCAGGGAGAACAGCTCGACAGGTTTGGGTTGCACATACCCTGGTGAATCCTGATGCTGCTGCTCTGCAAACTTCTGGCATCTCTGTAGTGCCCAGTCTGCTCCAGTTCTTGGTAATCCTGTAACAAGGGATGCTGTAGCTAGAAGACAAGTTTTGTCAGAAATTAGGTATTAACAGTAAAAAGTAGTTGGAWGTGTTGTACCCATTTTGGTAAGAAACGGTCCTAGTTGGGCTTAGAGTAAAACACTTCGAACAAATGAGAAAATACTGAGGAATTGTGTGTGAGTTAGTTGGTAGGTTGGCTTAGCCTATGGCAGAGTRTGCCGTGGTATCCTGGCCTTCTGCCTGGTTAATGTATGAGTTTCAGTGTTCCTTCAAATCCTGGTCTCAACTCCTGGTACTGAGGGAAAAGACTGGTCTGTGACTAGAGTTCAGCAGTTTGGGTGAGCAGGAGTGTTCTGGTGGGACTGAAAGGGAAGCAGTTGTGTCTAATACTGCTATTCCAACCAGAGATTGATCCTCTGGTTGGAAAAAACATTCCTTCTAGGCTATTTCTGTTTCTTTCAACTAGAAGACAGCCTTGAGTCACATGTTACATGCTTCAAGCCTCAATTATGACTTTTAGCATTATGGCTTAACTCGGGGCAGCCACCAAGCCCCAGGCACCCACTTGCTCCCTCCCCYACCAGCAGGATCAGAGAGTGAATTGGAAGAGTAAAAGCCTGAAAACTCATAGGTTGAGATAAAGACAGTGTAACAGGGAAAGCAAAAGCCACACACTCACAAGCAAAGCAAAACAAGGAATGAATTCCCTGCTTTTCCATGGGCAGGCAGCTGTTCAGCCATCTCCAGGAGAGCAGGGCCCCATCACATGTAACTTGGGAAAACAAACACCATCACTCCAAATGTGCCCTCCTTTCTTCTTCCCCTCACTTTATATACTGAGCATGATGTCAGGAATATCCCTTTGGTCAGTTGGGGTCACCTGTCCTGGCTGTGTCTCTTCCCAACTTCTCAGGCAGCCCCAACTTCCTCCAGTGTGGCAGCACAAAAAGCAGAAAAGGCCTTGGCTCTGTGTAAGCCCTGCTCAGCAATAAGGAAAACATCYCTGTGTTATCAACCCTGTGTTCAGCACAGATCCAAAACACAGACCCACACCAGCCCCTGGAAAGAAAACGAAATCTACCCCAGCCAAAACTGCCACAATTTAAAATGTTGATTTATTCAATAGCAAAGCCAGGAATTGGCCTGACAGCAAATAATAACAAAAATGTGGCAGTGAACATTACACTCGAGAATGGTTAATAATAGAAAATTGCAACATGTGCTGATAGTAGCAGCATTGCTGTGCACGAGTGCTTACAGCTGGGAATACAAACTGTGCAATACAGCTCTGTCAGTCTTAACAGCAGCACAAGATGTTCCTGAGAAATGGTGACAGATATCTCAACACGTTACTTCACAAGACAATTGAGCTCTCATTCTTCTCCTTGTGGTACTCAAGATCTCAGTTTRAATATCCTCAATAGCTGCTTGCTTGTCCTATTTTCTAAAATAGCACATTTGCATAACTGATCAACCTGACATTGGGAGTTTGAAGGACTGGGATGTTCCTGTAGTGTCAGGGCCTGTTCTGTGCTTCTGTAGAAAGAAAAAAAATTGCTGCAGGTGAGATCTTCTAGCTCTCATGGAATGGCACTTTGTTACATTAATAGAAGCATTTGTTCTCCAGAATTCAGAAGAAACGAGTGCTGCCTGTGGGATACAAATAAACTAAAAAAGCTCCAAGCAAATTATTTAACATAGCTTGTATGATGGCATGCCAGAACATAGAGAGTCTGAAAAAAATAACAAACCATCAGTACTTGAGGGTTTCTCTTTCTCCAGTTTTCTCCACTTTTAAATTTTGTTTSTCCTGAACAAAAATGCTCACATTTGGAGTTGCCTCTGAGAGTTAACTTCCAGGTCCTTCAAAAAAAATCACTGTTGTGGAGTTTTTTAGGGTTTAGGTTTGGTTGGGGGGGGTTTGGCTGGGGGGCTGTTTGTGTTGTGGAATGTCTTAATATTTTGGTTTTTTTGTGCAAGTTTGGTTTTTTTGTAAAGCTAAAGACAGCTTCTTTTCAAGTGAAAATTTTAAAAGCAACTGAAATGAAGAAATGATAAACCTCTACCACTTGCAGCAGAGTACAGTAGCTCAACTGCATAACAGGATCAAGAACCAAGGACCTCAAAACAAGTTGGAGATAAGTTGGGAGGATGGGGGAAGAAAGAAGTAGGATAAAGCTTTCACTCATATCCCAGTGCAGGTGCACAAAACTGAAAAKTGTTACATTTTCTAGCAGGCCAAAGACACAAGTGTTGACAATGTTTTGGAATAACCCGTTCTTTATTTGCTACCRTTGTAAACATCTCTATCACACAGACATCACAGTATACATTATTGCTTTTATATTGTGGTAAACAGGAATTCCTATCAGTATGCAGCTATCTAAGCACAGTGTCATAAGAAGAAACTGCCCACAAATTATCTTGGGCTGGGTTGTTCTTAATTCCCTAGAGAAAAATGGGATCTAGACTGGCACAAGTGGTCACCATGGTACTACAGCAACACAAACAGGAATGACAGAAGGAAACCACAGGCTACATCTTCACCACACATCACTAGSAGTATTGTCAAGGATACTGACTGCTCAACTCCCACATAACTAAACACAAACTTTTTCATCATAATTCCTAAAACAAGGCTAAGTAAYTTATTTTGTGAAATTTTATTTAAACTAGGACGGAAAATCTGGAAAACTAATGGGGCTSTGTGTGTATAATTTTTGTTTGCATTTTTTTGTTTTTCAAAGACTGAAAGTCCAAAAATATTTACCTGGTGTTTAATTGGCCCCTTTTACTATTGCCCTTCTGGACAAAATGCTCTATTCTTTACATGGTATCAAATGACAGAAGCACAACCAGTTTAAAAACATTGTTTCTTTCTTCCTATGTAGCACTGACTTCAGATGGCTTTCCAATCAAGTTAATTACTTCTGAAACAATGTGTTTCGATTTTACATTTGCTTGTAGTAAACTGCTTCTCTTCAGATTAATTTGTTCAGAGTGGCACTGTGTTTCAAGCATACAATAAACAACAAAAGTGATGGTAGTTTGTTAACCATGCTACAGGAATAGCAAATTTAGAGAACCATCTTGTCTCCAGTTTATTTTTTTTTAATACTACTGCATACAAGCTTTCACATAGTGAATGTTTGAAAGAGGCAGCAAGTTAGAAAAYTAACAGCAGTTGCAAGTTCTAGTAAGATAAATATTTAAAACATGATGGTTCATAAATAATAATTTACTGAGTTTTCAAGACTCTTACAATAACCTGGGAGCAACAAATTCTGATGTTAAAGCTTATGTCAACTTGCAGAATAGTGGCCTACCTCCATTTCCAGTCTTCCATAACCTTAGGATTGTCACCCTACAACAGAGTTAGCATAAAATACCACTGACTAGTAAAGCCTTGTTCTTGCCTTCTCTACACACAGTTTTACCTATTTCAATACATTTTCTCTAGCTACCACCATGCAAACAGGGACACCCAGTACTAGTCTACATCTAGTGAGTGACTCCTAGACAGAATTACTGGGCTAGTTGATCATACAAAGAAAAAACACATGCAAATTCTGTTTCCTGGGAAGGTGCACTGGATCCTAACAYAAACATTCACCTTAATTACTACATGCAAGCTACTCTATTCCCTTATGTCTCACTCATCTGGGTTGGGTTTACTTTTTCTCTTTGTATACAGTTTACTTCCAGATCACCCACTGATTTAAGAAGAAAAAAAACCAGCAAAGATGCATCTTATTAAAAGCTTGAAATAAATTTAATGCTAAAACATCTCAGGTGTGTGATAGGAACCCTGAGACTCTGTGGCTGGGCTTTAGAAGCCTCAGCAATAGTTAAATGTCAGTCTCCTGGTGAACAAAGAGCCCAGGGAAAGTTTCAATGCTGGAAAGACAAGGGTGTAGGTTACTTTTGCAATTGTTGCAAAAAAAGAAAGGGAAAAAAAAAAGGCAGCTTGCAGACATAGCTCAGGGGAGCCTTTAGACATGGCTCAGACAATTTTGTTACTAGCTGGTAGGCAGTAGAGGAAAACAAAAGGGATCTCCTTTGCTGCTGCAAAACATAATTGGGGTCACTTCTAGAATTCAAAGTGTCAGCCATGTGTTGCTTGCAAAGGAGATCCTCAAGCACTAGAGAAAGTCAATAATGAAGACAAACTCCACAGAAGATGGGACAAGAAAGTAACCACTTGGGCCACTGGGAAGGAGTCCACTTCCCACTTCYTTCCTTGGATTTTTGGCATGTCCAGTTGTCTGCAAGGCTCAGAGCAACATAGCTCCACCACAGGACCTGAATCCCAGAATGCTCTCCACAGGACCTCARCTTTTCAGKAGTGAGTATTCCAGGATCCATGTAYGGGGGAGTAGCAAAAGAACTGGGCCTCCCGTTGTCAKTTTGGACCTAATCTGGTCAGCTCAGCTGTTCAGTTTACAAGCCAGGGCAAACCATAAATACTGTCCCTGTGCACATCTTCACTGTGGTTGTTGTTGTTTATTGGGGTTTGTTTTAATATCGGTAGAACAGCATCAACKCAGGTGAGACTGAATCCTTCCCCACCCTGAACACATTCAACTTCTCTGACTCTTGCCTGTACCTAAGGTATCAYAAAAAGAGAACTGTGTTACCCCATATACATGTACTGTGTACCSTGATCAGGAGCTTCCCCAGAAGCAAGAGATCCCCAGCATTGAAGGGATCAAGAGCACAAGAGCGGATGCAGAGCCACAAGTCACTACTTGCACAGTACAGACTCACAGAATTACTGGGGTGGGAAGGCACCTCTGGGGATCACCAAGTCCAATCTCCTGCCTAAAGCAGGGCCCCTCAAAGGAGGCTGCTTAGGGCCACGTCCAGGTAGGTTTTGATGATCTCTAAGAAATGCAGTATTACATATTTTGTCATACTTATGTAGTGTAATAATGCTCATTTCGAAAAGGGGGTTGGTTGTTTTTTATCCTTTTCCTAATGCTTGCATTCATTGTGTTCAATGCTTATATTCTTCAGGAATCTCTTCTGGAGTAGTCAATGACTAGAAATTAGTTTACCTGAGATGATTAARAAAATATATGAAAGCTTGTATCAGCATACAAATTTTGTGCCACTGTGAGCTGTTTAGGTATGTGGTGAAAAAATCTTTCTCAAATTGCTCAAGTTCCTAAGGCTGTGATTTAGTAAGAGGAATCAAAATAAAAAGCTGATTGAAAACAGCAGAAGGCACTTATTTAATAGAAAGTCTTAGAAAACAAAGTGATGGTCATACCAAATCCATTTCAAGTTGCTCTAAGCAATAATTAGTCACAATACAGACATGAAGTTCTATCTATTAGATTGTCTGAGGATGGCAAGACTAAGGAACACATCAAAATTGCATCCTTTCCATGGAAAATACATCTTTTTTGACTTGTACTTTATTTTTACAAGATAAAGATTGCAGCTGCAGTAAAGGGTTTTTTTTAAACTTTATAAAAGGGCTAAAATAGGTCTGTTGTACCTCCCACTAAGAATACCCCCTCAGCTGCTAAAAGAAAGGGCTGACAACAGATTCTGAGTCAATCATCCTCAGCATTTGAAGTCAGATTAGAAAGAATCAAAAGTTTTTACAATAGGAATACTTTCAGAGAGAGTARCTTTAGCCTGAGAATCTTATCCTCATGCTGATGACACGTGGTTCTTTTTGTTTGTTTGCAAACTAAACTTCTTGCAAGCATAGGAATTGGCTGGTRTAAATCCACAGATAAACTTCCTTATCCAGAAGTAATTTCTAGTAAGTACCTCAATGTGCTGATTGATTAAGCCTCTTCTCCAAAACTATGAACAAATAATGCATCTCCTTTGAGGACCTCTTAATTACAAAGAAATGTAACATTGTTGGGTGAAYGATCAATGGCATATAAAGGAACCAAGAACACAAAAAATCTAAAACCACAATARTTTCAACTAAAAGCTGAACTTCAACCATTACATTAAAAGGTTGGAATTTAAATTCARATTTGAAAAGCTGAACTTAAACTGTCTTTTAAGAGACCATTAACAGTCAAACCCATTCATAGAAAATATGATGCAGCATAAATACCTGCTTCATGTTCCTGCACCAAGAAGTATAAAAGAAAATGTAAAAGCAAGCAGTACAGAAGTTCTTGAGATTTGTGGGTTATTTTTTGTGTTGGTTTGTTGGTTGGGTTTTGTCTCGCTTCCTTTTCATAAAGCTGCCCTTTGGAGAATAGCATAAAAATACCTGTAAACAGAGGTTGATTGTCCAAGCTTTCTTAACTGAATTTTGCTAATTTTCTTTTTTTCAGTGTAAAAAAAAAAATCTAATGTTTAGATAGTTTTTGGTGAAACACACAAAACTTCCATCCAAATGCATCACTCAATTTTTGATACAGAACCTCATATACTGCAGAGGAATTAAGGTTTCTTTGTGTCTTGTAAGGTCAGTACCACATTGTAATCCAGCAGAAGTCCCTTAATTTTTTCATGGAATTTCTCTCTGTACTGGTTGAAGTGCATAATGCTTTCTGGTTCCTCTTCAAACCAGAACTTGTCGAACTCATAAACTAGATAGCCTGTGAAGAAAATAAAATACAGATCTGCAAAAATGACCTCCACAATTTCATGCCTTGATCTAGCCAGTCCTAGAGKGATACTTTAGACTCTCTTCAACCCCTTTAAAACAAGGACTGTCCCATCCTGATCTACAGCCTGCTTTTGGATGCTGTAATAATGAATAAAAAAATAGATCTGCAAATACTGAGTTTTCAGACTGGACTATCTAAACTATAGAAAGCCACAGAAATKATCCTTAAATGTACATTTCTGCAGCACAATGTTTAAGCAGCAGGTGTATTTCCAATACCTGATGCAGAAGACAAACAGCTTGATCTAGCTAATGAGAAAAGAATCGAAATGCAGTCCAAAGAGCCCAAACTCTAGGTTGTGGCCTACCCTGAGTAGTCTGTCCTAGAGAAGCTGTAGATACTTACAGTAAAACTGATGGAAGTGATCCATCTGTGGCAACCCAGAGACCACGTTGTAGAGATGAGCCTTTAAAGCACCGTTCTTGAGCAGGCTGTACGCCATCTCTGTCAGATTGATCCCAACTATGGCATAGGAGTATCTGCATCACAAATCATGGGTTTGTGTTATGGACTGAAAGACTTAAGAGCTTCCCTGACACACTGCTTCAGGATAGCTGTGATAGTCAAATTTTTTCCTGTAATATTTGTTGATGAGCTGATTCCAATCTACAGACCATTCCCTGGTCCATGTACATGCAACCCTGTAAAAGTTATTGTAATATTGAGATGGCAAAGCTAATCAACACTGACTTCAACTTGTTCTTTTGAAATCCTCAGTTCTGTTGGAATATTAAAAATTGGACATGAAAAAAATTGTTGCAGTGTAAAAGGAATGGCTATTTCAGCCTGTTGTTCAAGCTGAAAGAATCTGGTTTTCTTTTGCATGGTATAAAAAGCATTGTAATAGAAATTCTTAAACAACAGTTAAAGTGTTTGTGGAGGAAGGAAAAGTAAAAATTAATTAGTTTGTGCCAATTATATATGATGTAATTGAGCAAAAACTCTCACATATCCTGTTCATGCCAGAGTTGTACAGGGTAATGTTATTTACAATCAAAGTCATGAAGGGCTTCTGTTTATTGGTAGGTCATCAAATTAACTAGGGACTATATGGATCAGATTATTATATCTGACTGATTTGAGACTAAATTTCCCTGTAAAACTAGCTAAATGTTTAAATATGCAAAGTTTTTGAAAAAAAATTAAAGTTGAACAACAGCAAAGCACCTGTTTGTAAATACTTATTACAGAGCAGAAACCTAGAGAAAAAAAAGGACCTTAAGAGGTAATCTATACTATCCCAACACAGAATCAGTAAAAAGGTGGAAAGTAAGTATGAATTACTAAATTTAATCTATTACATATAAAACTAACTAAAATTTTAAAGGTGTTTACTGTGTTAAATAAAGATGATATTTTGCAGCATTTTTGCCCCAACAATTCCATTCTGGGAAAAAAAAAAAAAGCTGCACTTAGTTCCCAGCTGGAAATTGCTTTCTGTGTTTAGTTTCTCACACATTTCTATTTTGACCCTTTTTTTCATTCTTTATGAATGGCAAAAACCCGCAGATATTTTTCCCTTTACTTTCTGGACACAAGTTTAGCAGTCTTCACGCAAGCTCTTCTACAGAAGCAGCAGGAATTTCCAGAGTGACTTACCCCAGCTTTGGGTGATTTGACCGAGAAAGGATCTGACGAGCTTCATTGGTGTAATGCTTACTGAAATACCTGGCAGTGTAAGATAGTATGTTACATACTTTGGGTAAAAAAAAAATCCTTTGTTAATGTCAACATTAAAATCTGTAGCTTTAAACTAAAGGTGAAAACTAGCCTGTAACTGGAAAATGGCATAAAATGAAAACAAAGGAAAACACAGCAAATTAAATTATATTCAGCATGATCTAATACTGTAAAAAAAAATCATTGCGATCTGAATATCAAGTATGAAGTTCATCYTAGTCCAAAAGTTAGCTTAGCAAAYRTATGTAAACTGGTCTATTTTTCATCATAGTAGGAATTTTTACATTTGGGAATTTTTAAAGCTTTTGACAAATTAGGTACAACCTACCAACTCTGTCACAAGGCAACAAAAAATAAGATGTCTTGGGCAAATTTCTGTCTCTTCCCTCACTTCTTGTCCTWACCCAACCACATCACATGTTTACAATGTGCAACCACTAGAAATATTGAGTATACTGCTTTCTATTTGCTTCTAATCAGTTTTTATTAGAAACAGCATTAACTAAATAGAAAGAAAATCCAGATATTGAAAATTAGTTACAAAAGGAATTAAATATTTCWTTTCACTTACACCAGATTCAGTAAGCCCAGCAGCCCCATGCCTCTGAAGTCTGTTTTAGGATCATCGCCTTGGAAGCCGATGTCACACCACTGTTTGCTGATCCTGGCCCTCAGATTCTCGTGAGGCATCAGCAAATTCCAGAGCTGCACAAATACACTCCCATGTTATGCTGCTCAAATGTTTCAAGTCACATAACTCAGAACACTGCTGCTGCACACTAGAAACCATTCACCAAGGAACAGGGTACAATCTGCAGGCTTGCTCTTTTCTGGTCATGTCAGTGGTAATCTGGAGTCTGCCACAATGGCTCACTTAGCAATTATGGAAGTTATTACATTTAACATTAAATGTGGTCATTTCCCTTCACAGACAAAGATGTTTTATGAATACCAAAGAAACAAAGACTTGTTTCACCTCAGAMATTAATGTAAGTATTATTTTGTAATAGAACAGCTATAAACTGGGATACAAATGCTCAATGAATGCTMATTTACCATGTCAGTGTTGGGGCTTCCATAGCAAGCTGAGATCATTATAAAGTGCTAAGAAAATAGTTTTTATCTTCCAGCATCAAACTATCTTCCTTGACGTTGACTGGGATGCAGTAATAAGAAATAATCAATGTCATTTTTTTTAATTTAGTAATTAGTGGTTTACAAAGTTAGACCTGTGCCTAAGGTTATCCATCTTTTTACTCGTCATTCTTCAGTGACTATTACAAATCTATTTTTCTACTTATATATTGTTGKTAATGTCTGATTTCACACAAAGTAATTCCATTGCAAGAACTCTAGTTTACKTTTCTTTTTTCTTTCAGGTTTTATTTTAATGTGTCATTCCTATAATGGCATTGCAGTTTGGAAGTAGAAAAGAGCTTWAAATGGGCCAGCTGGTAAGAATGCTACCTATCAGTTCTCAAGATGTTGGATTTGGAGGGGGGAAAAAACAAACAAACAGCACAAGTATTTTAAAAATTATTTCACCTCAATTAACTGTTCCTCATGTTCTTCATTTTCTGAATCATACGGGACCTTCCTTAGGTTTTCCACGTTCAAATACAGTTTTTTATAACCTGATATCTGTAGCAAGGATATATGCAAATTTGTCTTAAACCTGAAATAATAACAAAACACCATGGAGAAGATTTTAAAGAGGCCTTCTCAGCCATAAATTCTAGCTTGAATTACCAGATAAGACCTTTTTTATGTCAATGCAATGTAATCACCAGAATAAGGAAGGGCTTTGTGTGTGTCTTTACAAACTACAGCTTACTGGTTGAGTATACTGCTACATGGATCTTACACACTTTAAACATCTCTAGCTGATTCCAGTGCTGCAGTCAGACTCTGTTACCTTAAATTATGGAAAAAAAAAACCTGAAATCTGTTATGACTCAAGAAAACTCTATATATCATCCTGACCTTTTTGTAAGTCTTACAGTCAAGCTTTGTCAGAAATACTTATCATTTCAAAGAAGAATTTCATAAGACTTCGAAATTTTGATTATTCCCTGTCACTCACTAATTACTTATGCAGATGAATGCAAACATTAATCAGGCATCATTATATTCTCTCAAATATATCAAAGGATTTATATAGTTTTTGTAATCAACCTATGCAATGATCATACTAGTTAGAAATATGGAGTAACAGAAGGGACTTGCAAWACAGAGATACAGTAATGCCAAGTCCAACAGTAATCCAAGTGAATTAAAACTTTGCAAATTATTTTCTAGAACTGATGAGGACATAACCACACTTTAGTTTCAGATTTCATTCTGAATACTTGTGTTGAATGGCCTAAATATTGCATCAGGTTAAGAACATGCAAACTAGTGAGAACAGAGAGAGGTTTCCAAACACACCCTGTATCCTGTTGTTCAATCTTCTTTTCTTTCATTACATCTCTGACACACTTCTCCACTTCAGCTTCTTCAACATGTACAGCATTTCTTAAAACCTAGGAAGTTAACACAGTAAACAACTTCATGAGGAATGAAGACATAACCTACTTTATCCTTATTGCTCAGCTTCTGTGCATTTCTTGTGTGTATTGTTTACTGTAAGAGGAAAAGGGTCAGTTTAAGGCCATTGCTTACCATGCAAACCGCATATAAAAGATCTGCAATAATTACATGAAAGCATGATTTGTAACATTGTCAGGCTGTAAACAACAATGTTTACACAGGAGTTGCATAAAGAATAAATACAAAGCTGCAGAGTTGCTTGGTCCAAGTTCTTGTTTGCTTTCAGCTGTTGAATTGAAATGTGTTCTTCCTAATCCAGCTGAAACAAGTGCAGCCAAGAAAATAATGCTTCAGAATTAGGAGACAGGTAGCTAGCAAAGCCAAGATTTAAATGAAACATTTGAAGGGACATGGGATTATTTCTGAGAAACCTTAAATAAACCTAGCATACAGAACAGAAAATTCTAAGTTTTCTCTGTCCTTTACTCCTCTTCAGTTCTCCCCTCTCAAAAAGTAAATGCATTATTTTTCTGGGATGTGTCTCTGAAGAAAGGTTTTATTACAGTTTCTACAGTATCTCTTACCTTATTTTTTGATGATTCCAATGAATGTTCTGTGATATGGAAAAAAAAAAAAGGAGATGTCACAGTTAAATTGAACTGTTTTAAATGATTGACAGTAAGTGTTCTTGCAGTATATAAGTGTTATAAAATTTTACATCCCTTTTATACATGCAAGAAAAAAATTAATCAGTCTTAAAATGAACAGGTTATCAAGTAACAGAATGTCTTAATTTACACGGATTTTTTTATAACTCTTCAGTACAATGCTGAAAGTAGATTAGGATTTTTTTAAAGCATGAATTACGTGTACAAAACAAATATGAAAAGGTGTCAGGAGAGAAATCCGTTGTCAATTGATATTTTCCTGTTCTCAGACATTATTTCATGTTTATTACCRAAGAATAAGGAAGTGTGGTCACTTCCGCAAGTTATTGTAAAACCACAAAACTGTTTAGTAGTTTCTGGAATTGCTATTTTAGATCAAAATTCTGCATCAAGCAGAAGTGTAAGTCACTCTTCCTTCCTCACCTCCAAAAAAATGCATTTATGTCTATCCAGTGTGATTTTTTTTTTGTGAAGGAAGGTAAAAAGCTCATACACAAAGTGATGGGAAGACTCTGGGGGAAAAGGTGTGATTTCTGWTTCACTTTTTGATGACACTTTTTGAATTTCCTTAGCAAGCAGACAAGGAATCTGGCATTGATTTAGAATTCTCACAGGATGGGATGAAAGRAAGAGTGAAAACACAATTCTGGGCATGCACATGAAGTACTGGTTCCCAGCTACTGAAAAGCAGGAGGCTCAGGGGGCACTAGATCGCATCCTGCAATCACTCGAAAGGAGGCTGTGGACAGGAGGGGGGTCGATCCCTTCTCGCAGGTAACCAGTGGCAGGAGGAGAGGAAACCTCCTGAGGTTGTGCCAAAGGAGGTTTAGGTCGGGTATGAGGGACAATGCCATCACCGAAAGGGCTGTCAAGCACTGAACAGGCTGCCCGGGGCAGTCGTTTCGTCACCACGTTCCCGCAGAGATTTACAAGGTGTGTGGATGCGGAGACACGGTTTAGTGGTGGGTTTGGCAGCGCTGGGTCAATGGCTGCAATCGATGATCACGGAGCTCTTTTCCGCGCTGAATGGGAAAAGCTCTACACGACGCTTGCGAGGCAACCCCGCGGCCCCGGCCCCGGCCCCTCCATTACCTACGCTCAGCGTCCGACGCGCGCCCGCCTCCGCGCCGCCCAGGAGGCGCTGCAGCTCGCACTTGCCCGTCACCAGCCGAAGGATCCACTTGAGCCAGAACCGAAAGTAGTGGCTGTACAGGAAGCCCCAGACGTGCGTCCACATCTTCCGCGGGCGGCCCCGCGCCGCCGGGGCCCCGATCCGGCCCGGCCCCGGGCGCTGCTCCCGCCCGCGCGCTGCCGCCGGCGCCCCCTCGCGGCCGGGCCGCGCGGCCCCTCAGAGCGCGGCGGGGACCGAGCGGGCCCCGGGCGGGCCCCGCATCCCGCCGGAAGCCAACTCCCGACCTGGAAGTGATCGCGGGCACGGAGCGCGGCGGAAGTGCCGCCCGGGAAGAGCCTTCCCTTTCGCTGTGGCCCGTGTCGGCCCCGGGCTCTCCTGCTCCCTCTCCCGCCGCCCGCCCGGCCGCCTCCTGCCCCGCCGGGCCGGGCAGCGCTGTCACTGCTGCCCGTAAAGTCCCGATTGATTGTGAGCAACAAGCCAGTAATGACACACTCGAGAGACACATCGAGTGCCTATTTCAGAGTGGAACAACCCTGATAATCCACAGATGGAGATCCCCAACTCTCCGAACTTTTTACTATCGATACATTTTAGCAAGCAAAGGGATTAGTGCTCATTGGCTACAATTTACACAGTTCTCTTACTAATCGGTGTTCTATCTTTTGTTGGTTAATGATTCTCTCTTCTCGTGCTCATTAATCCCATGCTCAGTCTCTCTCTCCTTTTGGGCCGGTGGGTTTTTCGGCTCGGTGCTCTGTGAATTGTCGGGATCTGCCCCTGCCGGAATTCCCTGTTACCCAGCTGGAGCCCAGCTCAGCTCCATTACTGAGCTGTCTTCCTTGGTTTCTGCCTTGTCTTGGCAGTTCTGCCAGGCGTCCTTGTGGCCCCTAAATTCTGCATCCTTTGTGTGTGCTATGGGACGGCAGCTGTCTCCACAGTGGTACGTGCTCCTTCCCAAGCTTTGTTAATCTCCTCTGGGTCTGAGAACACTGAAGCATGTCCAGCCCCAAACTCTAAAAAGATAATTCTACCAAAAAGTAATTTGTTTTCCCAACACCTGCACATCACCTAGAGTTTGTTGGGCGCTCTCTGTTTCATTAGTTAAATCATCTCTTACTGATAAGGCTTGAAAGTAGATCAAAACACCAAAGGATATTCTTTCTTAAGAAAATTTCTATATGCTCCACATCTTGCAGCAGCTGGGTTAGATTATTTTAGGGAGTGTGTTGCCATGGATCCTGCCTTGCTTTGCTGAATGGAGGTTCATTCAGCCTGAGTGTTCCATTTAGTTTCAGTCRCTACTTCCATTGTATTATTATTGATTGTTTCAGTAAACATCGGTTGAACAGAGAATTGTATGCAAAACTTGGAGTGTTGAAAGGGAGCTGGCAGACTTGCTTGACTGCATTCTGCTATATTTTTTGATGTGTGGAAATTGAAGTAACTTYTACACAAAATCAAAAGCCACACAGCAGGTCTGATGGCCTGTGTCCCACAGAGGATTTCAGAGCATGGACCAACTGGTTTGGCATCCTCTCTCTAGGTTCTTACACCCATAGGGGTGCAGAGTTTCATGTGGGGAAACCACTGATGTGTGAACTTCAATTGTTTGTATATCTTATTCCTGCTCTTAAAAACTGTGGAGTGGTGGTGCATGTTGCATGTTAAGAGGCAATGTAACTGCTTAGGGAGCAATCTGGCTTTCAAAGCACTGGAGCACTGCCTGAAAATAAGCTTGAAAGTATTTATTTAAATGTATCCTTACTTGGTGACAAGATGACATGGTGATTTTATGACATTACCTGTATATAAGTTGTTCCAAGGTAACCAAACCCCAGGAAATATGTCTTTTTTAAAAAATCAAAGATCCAGTGCCTAAGAACTGGTAGCAGAAACTGGAGGAAAGAAACTTGTCTGTATTGCAAGACCTGGCTGTAAGSTACAGCTCCCACCTAGCTTGTATATGAAACAACTCTGAGCAAATGCTCRGGGGAAAAAAAGATTGTGCTAGACCTCCCATCTGACACCTTGGCAGCAGCCTGCTGCTGTGGTATTTAAACACAGCTGGGCTGAAATCTTCTTGTCAGAGGAGTCCTGGCTACAGCAGCAGCAGAAGGGTGTTAGTTTGATATTGGGAAGGCAGAAGAATTGCCACAATGTGAAGAAATGTAAGGGTGGTCAGGTGTGGGAAACCAGAGTATCTCTCTGAGTCTCCTGAATGGGCAAAAGCCAAGACAGGGGGGTGAGGCTCACAGGACCTACCTAAAAGATGACATTAGCTTTAATCTAACACCTTGGAGAAGGCTTCCAAAGCTGTCTGAGGATTTAGATGACACGAGAGTTTGATTGATGTGTTTTTTATTATACCACTAAGTGTGTAAATATTAGTTTTAAATTTCTCTGTATTCTTATTATTAAGCAAATATAGAGGCAGATCAATGTGATAAAGTCACATTTTCCTGTTCTTCTCTTCCTTTTTCCTTTTRCAAAGAGTGTTAAGTTTTTAAGATTGAGTAAAAGTGTAATTTCACTGTGTAACTTAGATTTTAGTTATTAAATTTTAGAAGAAAACAATATTAACGTAATTCAAATTATAAAACCAAAGTGCTGTTCCGGGGGCGGGCAAAATTCAACTTTTCAACTACCTGTAAACACCACGTTAGCTTCACAGAATTTAAAGATAAAGAGTTTAAAATAAACATCTTCAAACTACAACCCAAAAACTCTAATTCCTTCTTCCAAGCGCGGGCAGTGAGAAAACAATCACTCACTACAATTTGAAGTTATCTCAGAAGAGATAAACCGTCAGTCAGGTTCTTCCTGACAGTCTTTATGCCCATGCATGGATTGCACTGAAGCAGTTCATTAAAGTATGAGCTACTGAAATTTTAGGAAGTCCAGCAGGTGCAYCCTTAAAGCGTGGGTCTGCACAAAYACCACAGGGAAATTTCTAGCTGATGAGACTTTTGTTGATTTTTTTAATACCAAAATTAAACCGTGCTGCTGCTTCAAGGGTTTCATTTTCCATGGCATCTTTTAGGAGAYGAAATAGCTTCACACCAATATGAATATTTTTCCATTATATTTATACTTAAACAGAAATTACATTTTGTGTGGAATGTTAAGAAGCAAAGTAACTTTTACTAGAAGTTTTGGAATTTGTTCCACTTCCTATTGTGATTTACTGTAACAATACGTACAGCATTATTGTTTTCTCAGTTATCTTTGCTTCCATTATCCAGGACTGATGTGTAGAGTATCTGGTGTTGACAGTACATTTCACAACACTTCTCTGTGATATAATTAGATTTGTTAAGGTGAGCTTGACACATTTTAAGGTCTCAGTTTAAATTAAGCACTTCTGAAATGTGAGTTGAAAAGATGCAAGTTTTAGTTTTACACTTATTTTGCTCAAATTATGCTTTCTTCACTTTAAGTCTGTATTTTAAAGTAAAATCCATAACCAATTAATTATTTTAAAATATTATAGCATTTTTGACAGTTTTTTCCACAGGTTTTTGTAAATTGCAGAACAGCAAGCATGTTTGATTTTGTACAAATGTTAGCACTCAAATCCTGCAAGATGATTCTGTATCATCATGTTCCATCTATTGATAAATTATATCATGACAGTCAAAAATGCCATGCTTTAGAAAAAAAATTCTACCTTTCTCTTGTGTTCAGGAGAGGAACTTGTTCTGCCTTCAAGTCTTAGGTTCACAGAGACTTTGGCTGAAGTAAAGATTGTAACCTGTTTACCTTTTAAAGTCCCATTTCTTGGGTGACAGCAGGGCAAACAACCAGCAATAGCACTTGGATCTCTCTCTAGTCAGAAAACTTTCCATGGCAACAACTATTGTGTGTTATTACTGGTAGTTATTCTTTGTTCCTATACCTTTGCAGATGAAGGACATGCAAAATAACCCACTGCTTGGCTCAGCCAGGAGCCTGTATTTTGTGAAATATTTATTTTAATGGTTCTTATCTCTGCTCTTGCTTACACACAGATGTGAGAAAACAGTATAAAAATGTGGAGCAATCATCTGAAGCAAAAAGAGATGACATTCAGTTACAAAGCACAAGGACAAGCCTKGTCTTACTCTTGCAGGTAAGGAGACCCAGTCCACTGAATCACTTGCTTAGTGTTAAGTATTACAGGTTACTCAGCAAAGTGTTCTTCTATAGAGTCTTTGTAAAGATGATSCATTACCCAAAAATACAGAAAGTCTGCTGATGGGAGGTAAAACTGCTCTGAAACAATTAACACCCCCCCAAACTCCCAGCACAACTTATTCCAGTTGCCCACAGTTCTTGAGCATGTGAAATAACGTATGAATAGAGCCCTGGGAGGGAGATGCTGTGAAAGCATGAAGCAGATAAGGAACCCAGTTTGCAAGCAGGTCCATCTGCAGGGGAAGCTCACCACAGTTTCAGTCTTGAGATTATTTTTTTTTTTTGAGGAACACAGTGCATTACCTCACTGTAAGTTAATGAGCTAGTCTGTGAAGTGAGCATCAAGTAAATGGTCACCACAACTTAGCATGGCTGAGTAACTGTATCTGCTGCCTTAATAAATAACATCAAATGCAGTCAATGGCAGTCTCCACAGACATTCCCCACTCTGTCAGTTTGTTATTAGTTGCTGTAAATATTTGATTTTTTTTCTTACTTGCTCTGAACATAACCTCAAATTTAGCATGTGTTAGATTTCTGTTAATCTTATCTTCAGCAGCCCTTCTGCTCGACCACATCATTTACATGTTCACTTTGGCTTTATTACAGATAGAACACCAACCAATAGAGACACTTTATTCATTACTGCTCATTTGTTAGTGCTAAATCTCTATTTTACTGCAAATGTGCCAAAATCTACATTGACTCTCAAAATGAGAGCCCTGAGCTTTTAGTTTATTAACTGGGAGAGGGAAATGGTGRTGGGGAGGCAGTGGGGAAGAGGATTGCATAGTGATTGTGTTGCATCTTATTAGCCAGGTACAAATGCATATCCAAAGTGTAGCTTAAAGAAGATGTTTCAATRAAAAATTTCAAAGGCACAGAAACAGAAGGTAGAGGGAAGTTTATAACAAATGAGTACAGGACAGGAACAGTGAGGTCTAGTTCAAGGCTTTTTAATTAATAATAACATTTATAATTCACTTTAATTGGTAAATAGAGATGTACACCCATCCATATCATAATTCAAACACAGGAAGGTCACACTAACCTTGCCAGAGCAGCAATATACAGTTTGTGAGGGCTGAGATTTCCAAAAAGGACATAGTWATACTGTTGTTAATGTGAAGTGTGTCACATAAGGGCAGCATTGACATTAGGTCTCCAGCACACCTGTGTCTGSACACAACTCTTGTAGGATTTGGGATTGCTTTGCACCACACCCTCACAAATGATTTGGGGGTTTGGTACAAAATGAGGTAAATTGTTAAGTAAGCAAATAGAGGMAAGGAAGAAAGAGATACTGTATTAATAATACAAGCATATTTTTAGAAAGCAAATTATCTGAAATACTATGTCCTCTGGGTAAATAAGGTAATGAATTATATATGCTAGTAATACATTAAGGAAGTAGATAACAGTTTAGMTAGCAAAAAGCTTGTTACTTCTGAGAGCTCCCCAAGTCCAGTCTGATTTCTGAAGCTGTCTTTTACCTGTTTGCAACACAGAACAGGAAACTATGTTTTCTTTATCATACATGTGTAATGAAAGGTAGATTTGTGAGCAGGTAGAGAACATGTCAAAGCAGAAGCCACTAAATACCTGCTAATCAGGTATAAGAAGAATTTTTTCTTATAAAACTTAGGTGGTTCTATATAGAACTGTGTTGCTGTAAGTGGGTCCAGGAACCTTGGTAAGTAAGGTACCTGTTCCCTTTTSAAACTATGTTGTAGAAGATGTATTCTAAACAGAGACTAATTTTTTGTTTTCTTATAGATTGCTGAAGACCTAARAAGGCAAACAGGAGTGCTTGCCTCAGTGGAAAGGCACATGTGTGAAGCAAGGTGCAATGGCTGAAGTATAATACCTTTACCAGTGTAGAGGTACCAGTGTACCATTAGACTTCCCTCAGGTTAGATTTTGCAGCTGCTTGCCCTCCTTCCTCTTTAAATGTGAACTGAAAAGYTTGGTTTATTTACCTGATTCCGTGACTGTGCTAAATCCATGTATTAATTGTACACAGCTTGGCTTCCTGATACAATCTTACAAGCAATATGCAAACAAATGCCCCATTGGTTTTAAATGAGCAAAATAATGTTGACCATTACTGTGGTGTGCAGAAAAAATCYACATCACGAGAGGTTTATGTCCAAAAAGGACACAGAGGAGTCCTGTAACTTTATTCATKAACAAAGSRAGAGGCCATGAGGCATTTCTCATGGGGGTCTCTAAAATTGTTGGAGGGCACAGCCCCCTTATTATCCTGATTTTTTTCAGACACATCACCTTCTTTCTTTCCCCATTGGCTGAGGTACAGACTTGGAAGGTGCAGACTCCCCGATTCGCCGACTATGTCCCCCTTAAGGCACGCACACACACCCCACCCTTTGCATAAGACAGTTCTATCAAGTCTTTATTCTTTTTCTCAAAGTTCGGGAATTTAGCGTGACCTTGGCTGAGCAGTAGTCGCTGTCAATTAGTAACGTTTTCTGAAACTGGGAGTTTCTCCCGTTACTTCCTTTTCTGCAGTCTCTGTCCCTATCTCCAAGCAGATTCACAGCACCTGTTTGTAAAGACACGTACATCTTATTCCCTTCAATGTAATGACTTGTGCKAAGCAGCACCTGCCGAAGTGCTGGTCCGGGACGTTTTTGTCGTGAAAACAATCTATGCTCGCCGCAGTCAGGAGGTTTTTCGGTGTGAGTCTGAGTGTCGAGAAGGCTGAGGATACGGGAGGGCTCTGCCGGGGGCTTTACAGCGGGAATTGGAGTGGGCACTTGYTCACGAGGCTGGTGTGTCCCGGGGAAAAGCCGGGCGGCAGGAGGAGCGGGTGCCCGCCGGCAGGGACATGCGAAGTGCAGAGGGGACACCCGCTCCTCGGGGAACGCCGGTGTGTAGCGGGAGAGCTCGGCGGCCCCGCCCGGCAGCGGCGAGGCAGGACGTGCCCCGGCCCCCGGCGCAGGGGGCGGGCAGGGCAGGGCAGGGCCGGGCAGCGCGAACACGGCCGGCTCGCGTTGCCCGGGCGGAGGCGGCGGCGGTGGCGCGGGGGTCGTGCGGGCAGCGCCCGCGGGAGATGCGGCTGCGGCTCGGGCAGGTGCTGCCGGCGCTGTGCCTCGGCGCCGCCTTCCCCCTGCTGTGGTACGCGGTGTGGCAGGGGAGCCGAGGTGAGAGCGGGCGCCGGGGACGCCCCGTCCCGTCTGTCCGGGACGCCAGGGGCGGGGGGCGCGGTGGCACCTGCTGTGTCCCTTTCCTTGGGCCGCCGGGGCAGTGCGGCGCTGGCTCCCGCCCCGCTCTGCCCGCCCGGAGCAGCGCCCACGGTACCGGGGGCGGTGGGGCCGCCCCGGCCGTCGTGCGGCTCCGTCCCACCGGGCAGGGCATGGCCGGGGCTGCGGCGGGGAGCGCGGTGGGTCGCCCCATCCCCTCCCGGAGCTCCGGACCCGCTCGGCTCTTCGGGCGTGCTGGGCAGATGCGGAACCCGTGTGGCCCCGAGGCTTGGCCGCGTGTAAGGTTGAGCCTGAGGGTCTCGCCTGTTCCCTCGGGGTCGTGGCTTAACTGCACTCAGGCACAGCCTTGCGAAACAGCTTACAGGATTGGATCCTTGGGCCATACTTGCCCTATTAGAAATACARTCCTGAATTTAAGAAACAATGAAAGTTTCTTTTAAACTTTTTTCCCTAACTCTTTTTTTCTTTTTTTTTCCCCAACTCTTTTTGTAACAAGCATCTTGCATTAAGAKGGAAAGAAAAATCCAAATGTGATTGCTGTGGCTGTCACTTCTAAAGTGGTTTTGATTTTATTGTCGGGGAGGATAAAGTAGCATTATCCATCTTGCAATTGCATTTGTGCCTCATGTGCAGTAACTTTTTCCTTGCATATTTCCGGGACCAGAATACAGCGAAAAAGCTTTTAATTTTTTTATTTTATTTCTAAACTTTAAAGTTGTACACTATCTTTCTAGTAGGTGGCACGTGCCAGATAGATCTACATAAAGCTGTGTCTACGATTCTCTGAGCCTGTATAAGAAAGATAAAACTGATGGTATTTTCTAAAAAGAAGTGAGAAGGTCTTTCCAAATAATCTGAGACTTGCAGACATGTCTTGTTACGGTTGGTTTGGAGCGAGGGAAAGAGAGAAGATCTTTGAGTGCTTCCTATGTACACCTTTGTAATAGGTTTGGCTTTATAGGTGCAGAAGAATTAGAATCAACCAATTAGTAATTTCTGGGATGAACCAACTCCAGCTAGCAAATAATTTGTTTATATTAATTTTTCCTGTAACAATTAAAAGTGGTGGTAGAGATCTTGGCCCCACAATGGTACATTGAATGGAGTCAAGGCAGTGCTGATCCTCCTGCCTTTTAGGTCAACTAAATTGGTTGTTTACCTTACAACATTTTATGTTTTCTTCAGTGGCACTGCTGCTGGGAGTGGGGAAGGAAAAATGAAGTGTGTGTCTTAGGAGACTAAGATCCAAGAGATGTCAGARTGAAAGTGTTTGTCCAATCTGCTGTTACCATTATGTTGTCTTGTGGCTCATGTTTTGGGACATTACATTTTCATTTCACTTTCTTTTGACATTACTCTGCTGACATTCCATACTGGGCTGTTTTGCTTGGGGATTTTGTTTGTTTGTTTTGGATAAGAGGGATAATGTGTGTTTGGTGTATATGTGTTGTCTTAACTCCTCTTTCCACAGCTGGCTTCTCCTCCTCAGTAAACGAATTCATCTCAGATGGTGTAATTTTCCTAATTACTATTATTATTAGCACCTGTTGTTTTAGCAAACTTTGGACCATTGCACATGTGAATGTGTAGTCTAAAGTCTAAAAGACTCTCTTAAGCTTGGTGAATCTCACAAATATGTAAATAAAATAGTTAGTATTAGTAACTAAAGGAGAAAGTAGCAGTACCTAGTGGATGACTTTGTATTATGTTTATTTTACTGAAAATGTAGCATTTGTTACAAAGGGGTTTTAGAAGAGCCTTCTACCGATCCAGAAAACCTCAAAAACGGCTAGCCATAAAAAAAGGTAACCTTTGTTGTTACCTTTTTCTACAGAGAGAGAGAAGCACCGGGAGCAAACCCACTAATGCTCTGTTGTTGTCACAGGGTATTTGTTTAAGAAAGTGGTTTGAAATTAATCTTTTGCTCTCAAAACAGACAGATGCTTAGATGTTAAACCTCTGGTTTTTTTCCTTCTGCACTACTGCATTTGCTCTCCACTGTCATGCTTAAAGCAGTACAGGAATTTCCACTTTTGGTGCCTCTCAAACTGTGATGGGTGGTTTTTTTCTAATGCCCTTTTCACTTAGCCCACCMGTCACTGTGAGTACTGTTGCAGCTTGCCAGCTGCCATCTCTTTCTCTCTTTTGTCAAATGATTTCTGGCTCATTTTCTTTCATACACTTGTTAAATCTCTCCTAACTTTTGTTGACTTCTCTGCTCTGCCCATTGAAATGTTTAGGCTGCTCTTGAATTTTTACTATTATCTATGACAGTAAGCAGCAGTAGTCTGTAGTATTCCCTCAGGTTTSTGTCTAGTTAATTGTTTCTTAGATARCAGTGATTTTGGGATGGTAAATAAACTTTGTAAAACTAGGACAGGGCACCCAAGCTCAAGACCAGTGGTCTTAAGGACTTCTATAATATAAAAAGTACTAGCCCTGTAAAATATTGTTCAGTTTTTCACAGTCTCAGAGCCTTTCAGACCTTGAGTATTAGAAGTTTAAAYCAGATATTGGCTCTGTCCCAATTTCTGTGCAAATAAAAAGCAGTAGCTTAAGTCAGTGACCTTTAAATGCCTTACAATAAAGGCAGCTTGAGAGATTTGAGTTGAAATGTATTTGCTGTCAATGACAGCACTGAATAATTGGCTCTTTGGTGCTGCTTCTGATTGTTATGTGCATCCTGAGTATTGACTTGGAGTTGTGAGACTAAAATCAAGTGCAGGTAACTCAAACTGGCATAGGAGGGAGGATGCTACTCACTCATTCACTTAAAAGTAAAACATCAGAATCTACCACAGTACCTAAACTTCGGTTATTGTGGATAATACTGTGTACATTTTAACTGTGGTTTGGAAGATGTCTTTATAGACCCTTTTGCCATTGCTTTTTAAATATAAACAAAGGTTTCATGTTAAATATGCTGATATTTTTGCAGCCAGAAAAAAAAAAAAAGAGATAAAAGTTATTGTGGAGACAACTGGTAATGATCGGACCTTCAGTGAAAGCAAAAAGCTGTGTCTAAAGTTGAGTGGTGATTCCTTCAGCATCCACTGGAGTGCTTGTGAACACAGGCTGCTRTCAGCTGTGCTGCTGCAGCAATTCCTGTTCCATGTCCTGCATGGTTTTRCTGTGAATTTCTTTGCTCCCTCCCCAGGCCCCAAGCAACAGTTTGTATCTGAGCATAGGAAAGGCTGTTGTTAGGATGATGCAGAGGTTTCTGCTTGTGAAACTGAGTTACAATTCATTTGTGAATTCACCTGACCAAAAACACTCTTCATATAGGTTTGGAGCTCTGAGAAATACTATGCAACTTATATGTAGTTGTTTTCTCACACAGTTTTAGCTATTGTTTTCCTTGTAAATACTAATCCATAAAAAACCAAAATCACAGGTATAGAAAAGCAATAGAGTAAATGTAAGGAGGCAGCAATTTTTTCCCCACCTGAAAAAGAGAAGGCAAAACCACATTATTAACTCATTATGAACTTAYATGAAGTTTCTYCAGAGGAAACAATATTCCTGAATAAAAAGAAATTTKGATGCCTTTGCTGAATAACAGTGAAATTTTTGTAAGTCAATGAGGTAAATACGATCATCTCTTTTGGCAGTGCTTCTTCATGCTCTCAAGGGTTACAAGATTAAATCCCTTTGAATTGATTTGTAACCTGTTTCTGCCCTCTCCACCTAAATTTATGGGATACTTTGTCCAAGTAAATTAAAAGTAGGCTGTGCCTGGAAGTTAGGAGAAGTTGATGCTGAAGAATGTCACAAGGATCTAGGCGAGTTAATATACACCTGTTGAGTCAAACATTGTGAAACCTTAATTTCTTTAGTTATTCCTTTGAGGTGGGATGAACGAGAGAAGGACCGCTTATACAATTACATTCACAGAAGGATATGTCMAGATGATCAGTTTTTTTAACATCTACATTTTAAATTTGTTCCACAAATCGGGGGGAAAAGGTTTCATCATTGCAAAGGGTTAAAGAGGTATTTCTGATGAAAGTATTTTTTTCCAGTTGAAATACAGCAATGTAAATTTTAGTCCAGACACCGTGGTTACACATTTCTTGTGTTTCCAGTCATCTTCTGCCTGTGGTGTTACGCTTTGTTTCAGCTGAACAGCCAAGTGCAGGTCCTCAGGAGATTTTGTCATTTGTGATGGAGTTCTTTTCATGTTTCCTGTCCAGTCCCAACTAGCATACTCTGGCTCAAAGCTTCAATTAAATAATGGCAAATTGACAGATTTGATAAGGAAGGCTTGAATTACACTGCTCTCACTTCAGCCAAAACAGCTTATCCAGATTTCTGAACATGCAGAAGCCAATCTTTCTGTCTCCTCTAGGCCTTCTAGGCTGTGYTTAACACCACTTTTCCCAGCTGTCTGGTAGGCTATGTCTTCCTTTCATGTGTACATTTCCTTCCAGGGACACAGAGCAAACAGAGGTTATTGCACATTCAGGTTTTGCCTCAACATGCAGTTGGGTTGTGGCTGAAATGCACAGTGTGATAAGGAAAGAGTTTTTCAGTCCATCAGTTGCTTTCAGTCCACTCAGTTTCTTTGTGTAGTTCTGCATTTTGGCATTAAAAAAAATCTCCAAATGGTCCACTTAAAGCTTAGTGTTTATTGATCCAAAATTTTGTATCAGAGTTCATATCCAGGACTTAGAAAAGCTATGTAGTTTTACTGGCTTCAGAGTGTGTAATTTACTAAATGAGGATTCTGTGGCTTCTTACTTTGACTTCAGGCAGAACTGTGACTAATATTGTGGAGGAAGTTGGCCATAAATCTTGTGGTACAAAAGGAGGCCAGTTATTGTTGGGTTTCGTAGAAAAAGGGATAAGGGAACATTTCAGACCTCTCTTTGTTTGCTGTACAGTGTCTCCTCATGACCTGTACTTAAACAAGTGTTAACACATGACCTTTCTTGCTTTCCTAGTGTTATGCACTGAGTCTTGAGGAACAGAATTTTGTCTAGAAATACCTTAGTCAGTGGCTAGGCATTTAACTAAATGTGTGTATAATTTAGCAGTTGTTGCTACCTCAGGAAGAGAAGTAAAATATTTAAAATACCAACCAGAACAAAGCAATAGTGATTGCTTGAAGTATGAGTACTACCTTAAAACCAAAGTATAGTAATTATGGGCAAACATCATACAATATCCATTCAATTTCTTTATTTTTTTCACTTATTTTAATAATATTGCTTTCCTATATGGTGATGTTCTGACTGAATGTTTTAAGATCACTTTTCACTACATTCTAATACAGGAAAAGACTTGAGTTTAAAATGAGGATTGTTTGCCCATATTTAAGATAATATTATTAGAGCTTAACTTGGATTTTCTTTGAAATAAGTTTGCTTATCTGTTTTCAGTTAGACACAGTATGTAAATTGTTCAGTTAAAAAATATTGTGTGCCAAACTCAAGACTGAGTCCCTGTTCATTAGGCAACATTGTGAGTTTTTAAAATCCAGTTATTAACTTTGATCTGCCTTTAACTCTGTGTGTTTAACACTGATAGTATTCTGATTCTCTTCCCAGTATGCCCAGTATGTGAATGGAGGAAGCCTATCTCCTCTGCCCCAAATTGCTGGCACAGTTCTTTTCTTTGGCATCCCTGGGCTCATGCAAAGTCCCTCCACTGCCTTGTAGCTCCTGATGCAGACACTGTCAAAGCCGAGTAGACATCTCTAACGTTTTGGAAGACAATGTGCTGTAAGACTCTAAACAAAATAGCTAAAGGTAATTGTTGAATTTAAGTGTTTGCCTAAGAACTCACTGTTCTGACCTAAGACTGAGGCATTGTTTGGGGATTTATTTTTCCTGTCTTGCTCGGAGGGCACAAAACCTGAGCATGCAAAGCATGTACCAAGATTCAGAAAGGTATCTCATATTAGATCAGTTATGGAGAGATAATCGACTGCCAGTTATTAGTGCAGTGCATGCCTCAGTGGTTTAATATGCCTCATTAACCTGAGCAGTGAGCAGTGGTTCCAAGCACAGAGTCTGATGAGATCTTTTGCAGTTTGTGTGCCAATATAGTTTTCTTTTAAGGAGACCGTGAACCAAATATCAGTTTCTCAAAAAAACAGTCTTTGGGTATGATAAGCAGTGTAGCTTGTAAACAAGAAATAGGAGCAAGATTCACTCCTAGACTTCGAAGTGTTTTCTTTCCTCCTTCTGCCACTCCAAATTCTCATTTTATTTTCTTTTCTGTTTGAGTGCTAGGAGGAGATAATGATGAATTGTTCATTATCATTATGTGTTCCACAGCTCTTAGATATTGCCAGAAATCATTAATGAGACTGGAAGCATTTATGATCATACAGGAAGTATATATGTGTGGAGCTAAGAGAAATAATCAGTTGGCTTTTAGAATGAGTATTTGCTTTAGAGATTGGTATTGTTTCTAAACAGTTTCAATTTGCTGTGCAGGAAGTTTTATATGTACATAATGTATCTATTAGGAGATAATGCAAGAGTGCATTTAAAACCATTTAAAATGTTGCTATCTTAGAATTACAGTGTCCGTAGATACACATATCCAAAGTGTAGTTAACAGTCACAGGAAAGCTACAGTAGAACTGAAAATTCACTGCAAAAGCTTTTGAGTGCTGTCACTGTGTCTGGGATGTGGCTGGGTCTTTTTTTGCTCCCATGGCTTGTAGCTAGTGTAGCCCACTGGCTTTTCCTAGAAGAGAAATTCAGGGAACCACTCTTAGCCCATCAGAGTAATTCATCTTCAGCTCACCAAGGGGAGAAGCTTTTACACAGAATCCCAGGATATGCTTAGATGGAAGGGACCCACAAGGATAATTGAGTCCAGCTCCTGGCCTTGCACAAAGTCACACCATGTGCCTGAGGGTGTTGTTCAAAAGCTTGTTGAACTGTGTCAGGCTTGGTTCTGTGACCACTGCATTGAAGAGCCTGTTCCAGTGCCCAACCACCCTTTGGGTGAAGAATCTTTTCCTGATATCCAACCTAAATCTCCCCTGACACAACTTCATGCCATTTCCTTGGGTCCTGTCACTGTCACCACAGAGAAGAGATCAGTGTGGGCCCCTCCACTGCTCTTCCACTTCCCCTCACAAGGAAGCCATGGACAACACTGAGGTCTCTTCTCAGGCTGAACAGACCAAGAGGCCTAAGCTGCTCCTCGTAAGGCTTTCCCTTCAGACCCTTCCTTTGGATGGACCCTCTCTAATGGTTTAATGTCTTACAGATTTTGTGGAACCCCAAATTGCCCCCGGCACTGGAGGTGAGGCCATCCCAGAGCAGAGCAGAGGGGCCAATCCCTCCCTTGCCTGGCTGGCCATGCTGGGCCTGATGCCCCCCAGGACAGGATTGGCCCTCCTGGCTGCCAGGGCACTGCTGGCTCACATCCAACTTTCCATGGACCAGGACCCCCAGGTCCCTTTGCTCAGCGCTGCTCTGCAGCCTCTCATTCCCCAGTCTGTCTGCACAGCCAGGGTTGCCCCATCCCAGGTGCAGAATCTGGCCCTTCACTTGTTGAACTTCCTCCAGTTGGTGATTGCCCAGCTCTGATTTGTTGGGGTCTCTGTGCAGAGCCTCCTTTACCTTCAGTTGCTTTTTGTAGTTGTGTTGTAGGTCCTCATCTTGCTTTTTTTCTGGTTTTATTCTAACACTCCTCACTGCTGATGAAACCACTGTTAGCCACGGCATTGCCAAGTCAGGCTGTTGCTGAGCACAGAGGGTGTTTCATGCTGTACCCAAAGCTCCATCTCCCTGACCCTCCTTGTCAGAAAATGCCCTGGGTCTTTCTAAGCAATCTATTGCAAGCAGCTGTTTTAGTTCTCTCTGGCTCATTAGATGCTGAAAGAACATTTCACACACACACACATACACAAATCCATTTAAACTCAGTGAATGTTGAAATATTTAGGGTGTTTAGTTTCATATTACTTTCTAAACACACATTTTTTGCCAAAGGTTTAGTAATAGTTAATGTTGCTTATTTACATGTGCTCTAGTAAAATTTAGAACATTTCATGTTCTATTTCAAACTATGTTTTTATAATAAATTCGTTCTTCACCAAGGGTGAGTGAATATTATGTTCCTTGTGTCAAACCCTTGTTTCCTGAGCCATAAAAAGCAAGTGTGATAAATGATTTCTAAGAATCTTGTTCTGCTAACTGAACAGAGGGTTCAATTCTGAAAGACTTAAAAATGTGGTTTCCCTCTTGTGGCCTGAAGAAATAGATAAGGCTGATTACAAATGCCAGTTTCTTTGGGTGCACTCAATCATAGTTGAGGGTTGACATTTTATTTCCAAGAAGCACCTGTGACATTTTGGTAGGCTCACCTGTCAGTAAGCAAACACAGCTGCCATTACTTGGTGCTTGCCAGAATGTCAGCCCAGTGGTGACACTGGTCATTTTGAGTCACACTGACACTGCACAGCTGAGAGAATTATGAAGAGAGGGACTATGATGTGAACATTTGTCTGCAATTTCTTTACTAATTCCTCCTAGAAATTGGATTTTAAAGAAAAACTCACATCTATGACTGTATCTTTAGCTTTTACTGCTGAATTTGTCTAGGAATTACAAGGTAAATCTCCCCTGTGTTTGTGTGCATTGATGTTCTATCTGGAATCACTTGAATCACTTTCTTGCTATGAAAATGGTGTGATGATTATTTGTCAGTCACCTAAATCAGCTTAAACCTTTTGGTTTAATTTTATTCATATCCATTCTAAAGGAAAAAGCCCTAGAGATTGGATGATGGCATTGGTAAAACAGCTACAAAAGAAAACCATAAATGAGAAAGTATACTCCTACATGGTAGCTGATTAAAGGGATCTTCCTTAGGTATGCCAAAAATTTTAGCTTGTTTGGGGTTCTAGCTCTGTAGCCTGATGCCTTGTGAAAGACTTTTTTAATTTGAAATCTATTTTAATCCATTTTATCTGTTTTATATAGTTTAAAGATAGACTTTTCATTTATTTCTTGACGTTATTTAAAAATGTATTCTCCAATTTGATTGGGAATACAATCAAAGTAGGGAAGCCTACTTCAATCAAGTAGAAGTGTCCTGTTACATGTAGCTGAAATAATCCAGATTTCCCCTCCCTTCAGCAATACTAAATTTATGTTCATAGCTCCATAGTGTAACATACTCATGGATAGGAATGCCTTTCTTGCAAATAAAAACACTTTTAGAATTTTAAAGGATGTTTAATAAAATCCCATAAAATGAATGCTTCCTAAAATTTTTGACATTTTTAGTGAGGTAAATAATGATAATACACATCACATGTTTACTTCTTTTTTTCTAGCCACTTTCTTCCTAGATGTTTTAAACTTAGTCTTCCAACCACACATTTATTGATTAAATTAAGGACTTGTGTTTAATGTAAAAAAAMCCCCATTTATCCAAAATGCAAATAAATTCCAGTTTGAAACATCTCTGCAAATCCTTGCAAATTTGCTTTACCTCTGCATTTTGCTCGTAGTGTCTTTTACAGGCTAGAATCCCTGGGAATTCAGTTTTCCAGAGAGACAAAGGTGGGTCCTAGAAAACGAGAGCTGCCACAGATAAAACTTAGCACAGCCCACAAATAGAATGGGAGCAGTCTCTAAGTTACAGCATTTAACTAGGAAAAAAAAACCAACAAACCCAACCAACTAAACCACAACAAGACTAATAGAAGAAGCAGTATTATAAAGCATTTTAAAATGAAGCAGAAGTCCCCTTTTACTTTTTTTACTCTCTGTTGCAAAGGGATGATGTTGTTGAAGTATTGCATTATATTAGCCATCTTTAGTAATAGTTCTTAACATACTGTAGACATCTTGTAACTTATAGATGAAGACTGAATGCTTTTCATATATTTGTTTTATTCTTAATAGTGTTTGGTACACATGACAAGCCATTACATAATTATACTTTCCAGTATGAAAAGCATCATCACAATTTGTTATTTGGTGAAAAACATAGCACCTTCCCCTGCAACTCAGAGTCTTTMACTGACTTTTTCCTTATTGTGGATTTCTTATTCTTGGTTTTGTCTTCAATTTACCCAGCTGTGCTCCCTAAACTCTACCTTCTTAATATTGCTCCAGGCTACTTCTTCCCCTGAATAAACTTTGTTAGTGTTTATGCACTTTGGTGATGTGATCTTCTGGACCATCTCCTATTCTTTAACTTCATTCTATCATATAAACCACCTTTTAGAAAAGAAATTATGTTCTTATTGCAGGAAATGACCTAGATATRTACCAACACCAGTTGCTGGAGCTTCAGCAAAGACTATTGTATGCTGAAAAGGAAAATAAAAAAAGATCACATGAACTGAGCAGTGCCCTAGATGAAATTAAACATATAATTGCAAGAAGAATGAACACGACAAAAAATCACACAGGTTTGTAGGGGTTTTCTCTGGTTTTTGTTTCATTGTTTTTTGTTTTGTATTTTTTAGGAGGCCAACATGTAAAGTTTAGTGATCTGGCTTCTTCCCATTGTTTAATTGAACTTTTTAGTTACCTTGCCTTACAGACTGTTGTACATCTCTATCTGCACACACTGTAGTTACATGAACAGATTGACAGTTTGCTTGTGTCACTTAAAACAAATTCTGTAGTTGTGCAGKATCTGTCTTCTTACCTGTTGAGACTGGCAGAGCTTCTTCCCTGGGGAGAGAAGGGAAATTGGAAGGGCATCTCTGTGCTGGAGGCATTTCACATATACCCCAGCTTCAGAAGGAGTCTGGGTGTGACTGGAAACTACCACCTAACAGTCCTTAYTTTCATTCAGTACAGCAGGCTGATTATCAGACTGAAGTAGGGAATTAACCAGGACTGTAACAGGGGAAGAAAGAACAAGGTGCATTTCTTCTTTGTGTAGTCAGAGTTGTTTCTTCTCCTGTTCTCCCTTGCCAGTTTTTGTCTGTTTATCTGATATTAATTCACTGTTCAGATATGTACAAACAAAGGGCTGAGCATTGGCAGGGTGGTGGCCTTAGGAGCTTTAGAATAGAGTCATGTTGTCAGTCCCCAGTAGCCCCATATATTGTGGGCAAAGAGTTACTGCCTAATGCACAAAATAGCAGTAAAGGGGAGTGCAAGTTCCCCTTCCCCCTGCTTTTGATTCTTATTGGAGCCAGCTAAATTTCAGAAAGCATTAAATCTGTCAGTTCACAGGATTTAAGGCAGAAATTTCTTAAAATTGCTGAATAATTTTCCTTTTATTTTTACTTACCCATGTACTTCCCATTCCAGCCATGTTTTATTATACAACCAAACCAGAAAGGTTTATTATTGTCAATGGAACTAAATTCCCTTGCCCCATACTTGGTAGGTACTATTTCCAAATAGAGTAGGAAAGTCCTTGAAAAGTTGTGAAGGTGKTTTCTATTCAGCAAAATTCCAGTATATTTAATGGCTTAACAGTGTGGAAGGACTTGTGGGTCTCTGTCTCGTGCACAAATTTCTGGGCAGATATAGATGGTTGTTTGGGGATTTTAAAAATTGTTTTCTGTAAGGCAGGAAATCTCTTTTTAATCCTAATTTTCAGTGGGAGTATCTTTTGCAAGTGGAAAAAATTAAAATTTTGCCCATTTAGTAAGCCTCTGCCTTAATCTAAGCTGAGTGAATAATGCTGATGATGGTTTTTGTGATACTTGTGTGTAACTTGTGGTGGTAAATTTTGGGAATTATCATAGATGCATTTATTGGGAAAAGTCACTTTTCATCCCATCAGTAAACCTTCTGTTGCTTTCATCTTTATTTTAAAGTAGTAAAGAAAAATAAAATCCCTACTTTTCTCTTAACTGCTCTAGCCTGTTGTTTCTTCAGTAGTTTTTAAAGGCCTGTATGTGGTCATTCTTTTTTACCATGGGACTTTTTATAAACTGAGAACTTTTGCTTGAGCTGTGAAAACCACCATGTGTTACTTTTTGGGGAAAGCATTTAAGTTTATTAAGTAGTTAAGAAGGTTATTAATCAGAATYTGTGTTTCTTTTCATTTAGAAATTGTTTGCCAGCCATGTAAAAAAACCCTCCAAAAYCCAACAGTTTTTTACTGCTGCCTTTAAAATAAGTACTTGCTGTGTTTTAAGATGACTCAATCCTGCAAGTGTGCAAGCACAGGGAAATACAGATGGTATTCCCAGGATGTTCAAGCTTGGAGCTCTGCACCACCCCCTGAGTGGGAAGGGGTTGTACTGGGAAATTCTCAAATTAATATAATGTAATATATATGACATATAATCACTTCTGAGGAATAGTTCTGATTGGATAACCTTGTGTGTGGTAATCTGCCAGTGTTCAGCTGAGCAAAATGGGTGAAGAAATAGGCTTCCCTGCTTGCTTTTTATTTGATGTGTATCTCTGTGGTTGTTGTGTCTTTAAGGTGATACAAAGTGGAAAGAATTAAACCTCCCCAGAAAGCTCCCCATGCATCTTACAAATGTGTACTACTATCTCCCTCACCTTCAAGAATATGAAGATGCAATTTTCCCAAATGTTATTTTTGGGCAACAGAGAACTGGAGGTAGGAAATAAAGTTTGGCTTCTATTTTCTATATGTTCGTATTTTTATTAATTGCTAGCAATGAAGCATACTCAAAGGTTTAACTTTCTTAACTTCCTTAACTTTCTAATGTTGCCAATGAATGAATTTGAATGGCAATAGCAAATGTAGTTTTAAAATGACCACCCCTATTTCTTTAGTCTTTATCTCAAAGTGTTCTGAAAACATTTTGAAATATCAATTTAAAATAATCTTAATTGAAAAACCAGATTATTTTTTGTCTTAATCATATATTCATGTGGCTAAGATGCAGTAGCTGACATTTTTTCCCCACAAAATTATTATGGATGAGGAAGCCAAGGTGAATTTGCAATGCATTCAGTTTGCCAATGTGAGAAGCAAAGGGAAAGGTGATGTGATAATTTAAAGAACATTAATATAGCTTCAATGTAGCTTTCTCATCCACATGAGAAATCAGCTGACACCTGTAGAAATCCTAATGAATTCCAGTGAACTATAAAGCAAATTTTAAATGCATTTTCCTAACTGTCATGTGACAGGTAAAAGGAACATGCAGCAATAGTAAGCAAAGAAGAAACTAGTCAACCATTTTGCTGAATTCTGTATTTTGTTGAAAATTTTACTTCTCTCTGGGGTGATTTTATATGAAGAAACATTGGCAGTGTTTGTGATTTAACTAAAAAAAACCCAAGCCCTGGGCAATACTCATATGGATATGAACATGACAATGGATAACTTCCTACAGACTATGTGTTAGTAGGTGTAGTTGTAGCAATGTCATCTCGTGTTGTAGTTCTCACTGGAGTTCCTGTGAATCAGTGTCACTAAGAAATAAATACTCTGTGTTTAATCTTCTTTTATTTGTACAGGAAAATCACAATAGCAAGACTGTAGTTTAATAAGTACAGGTTGACGTTCAGTGTGTAAAGTGAAGCAAACCCCAGTGATTTACCAGGATATGTGCTGGGAAGGAACATTGGCATTTCGGGGTGTTTGAGCTAGCACTGGGGTGCAAGTTAAAGTCAGAAGCAAGTCACTAATTGCACCTACTGTTTTATGTCAAACTGTTGCTTCCTCACCAGCCTTCTGGGATTTTGGTGAATAGAAGNTGTTTTATGTCAAACTGTTGCTTCCTCACCAGCCTTCTGGGATTTTGGTGAATAGAAGTCATCTGCAAAGAGTAAAATTCCACAGGTTTACTGAGCTGTGTTTGGCCACYGATTTAARTAATGCCCATACASTGATTTAAATAATGAAAAAAGAGAMATCCTTGTGGTTTAATGATGTAATACAGCATGGGTTTGCTACTTGTGGAATCTTTGCCAGAGACAGTTTCAGTTCCTTTATTTTTAATAACAGTAACATCTTAGTTCTTTTATTGATGCTATGAAAACCATTGATGCATATCAATTAATCTGCTCAGAAGGATTTTTGGATTGGATTACTTTCTGAAATATACAGCATTCACTTCCTATGAGAGCCTGCTCACTAGAGCAGTGTTAGTTTAACCCTTGCTACTTAGATCTCCAAAGCAAGAGCAAGGACTTATTTCGCAATACTCACTTTTGAACCTCAGTAGCAAACACCTATGTAGTAGTAGTATCTCCAAGTTCTCAAGTGTATTCCTGGTGTTTATAACACAGACACAGGTGTCTCCAAACTAAACATGGCTGGAGGTATCTCTCCTTCCAGGTAGTAGAGCAAATGCTGTCACAGTGCTAAGGAAATAGTAACTGTCACTTAGTTTCATGGTTACATCAAATCAAAATTAAAATGTAATTTCAATTTCCCTTAAAATTACATGGCTTGAGGCATTCTGTCTTTGCAGTCTCCCTGGTGATGGGTATTCCTACAGTGAAAAGGGAAAAACRAAATTACCTGATTGATACATTGCATTCCCTACTGTACCAACTATCCGAAGAGCAAAAGAAAGACTGCATAATAATCATCTTTATAGCAGAGGTAAGTATGCATGGAAAGGTGCAGAATACTGATAGACAATATGGAAATTTATGTCTAAATGTACTAGTGTAAAACACTGTTAGCTTGGTCTTTGGGAGGGATTTCCTCAGGGCTGGAGGAGATGGTGAACAGTGAGTGCCTCAGTGTTCATATGTGGGAAAAAACCTTGTAATGCAGATGATCAAAGGAAAAAAAGGCTTATAACTTTTACCAACACAGTTGTTGGACAGATTTTCCAACAAAACCATATGAACTCATTATTTATCTCTGAAAGCAGGGTTTTCTGGTTCCAGAATGAAATGTAAGTCCTCCACAGAAAAATGCTATCAAACCTGCAGGTAAATTTAGCCTTACAGATGTTCAAATTATTAATCTGCTGTTTGATAACATATATCTTACAAAGCATCTTCACATATTGGAGCCTTCTACATGTGTTTTGGCATTTCCCATACAAAAGAAAACTGTTCAGAGACTTGAACATGTTTGGGAAAGTAAACAGTGCTCAAGGTAAGATATTAGGGATAAATGTTTTTTTTTTTTCCCTCACTCTAAACTACCTTGATTACAACAGAAAAAAAAGCTGCAGAAGGGAATTAGCTAGTAATAGCTTCTAGCAGGTAAAATAACTGTACAATTATTCAGATCTCACATTTATGCTTCATAGCTCTTTGTCCTTCCACAGACAGCATTAAATTAATGCATGTATTCATTAACAGTTACAGTTTGCTATTTTTTGTTATTTAGTCATCACTTTTGCTGGTGGAAACATATCAAACAGAGTATAGTTGACTTTAATAAGTTTGGCCATGACTTCCACTCTTTTGTTTGGATCACAGTGATGAGTGAGTATGGAGGACCAGTTTTATTGGCTGTAGTTCCTCTTCAGCATAGCTTTTAGGAGCTGAACTTATTTCCAGTTGGTATTTCCCAGTGAAGAGCCCTGGCAGTGATGAGCTTGGCCTGGCTGCTATTCAGGTAAACTTCTTACAGGGCTTCAGAGGATTCTGTGAATTTTTAGGGGTTAACTTTTGAGTCCTAATGTAACACTTTGAACAAACAGGAGCTGTGGTTGTAGTAATAGTCCATATCAGCCAATTTAGGATTAAACTGCCATTGTAAGAATTACTATCCCTTTTCTCCCAGAAAGTCATCTTCTCACAGCTTCCATTTTTTGCAGTAAATTGGAGCAGATAACCATGGTGTTCTGAGGGKGATAAGAACATTTTATAATGAGAGCAGGGCAGGTGTGTTCACTGGTCATGAATCCACACTTTCCTTTTTCCCCACAAAGTTTTAAAAGATCAAGGTAAATGTTTACATCACGGGTTAGGCTTGAGCAAATTACTGATTGAGATTGAGTTTTAAGTTCTGGGTGTTTGTTTTTTTTCTTATCCCAGTTCTTTACTTCACTCTTTTTTTTTTACTTACTACAAATTTAATACGTAATTGGTAACAATTATATATTAAACACTTCGTTTATTTAAAGAAAAATCTGAACTCCAAGACAGTTAYTGTGTTGCTTTAGAAATCACATTCATAAAGGTGATTTTTTTAAGTTTGAAAAACCCATACTGTTCCTTAGTAGAGTAGAAATGCTGCTGTAMCATACCACATTTGTTTGGAAGGAAAAAAAAATTGTTTGAATATACATATTCCCTACAAAGTGTTGTTTAATACAAAAATGGGTGACTGTCAATGAAATCCTCCCTTCTTTTCTCTAGGTGGATGCAGAATTTGTTAAGAGTGTTGGAGAAAGTGTTAAAACCAAGTAAGTCCTACAGGGTGTAGCACTCAACCACCAGTGTGAACATATTTGGAGCTTTTAWGGAAAGAATTAGAACATTTCAGCACTGAAATGGAGCTGAGGCAAAGGTGCACTCTCAGTAGGTGTGCCATAACACACTGTGAAACTGAGAACAGAAGTATCTATATCAATTTAATTGCCATTTCTTAATTGATAAGTATGCTTTAGCTAACCAGTCAAGGTCTCAGTTTAAATCTCTGATAAATATTTACTTGAGCCGAAGTCTTTTCCCCACAAAATTAATTATGTAATTCATGCACCTGAGTCCCCACTGACTACACAAGCCTGCAGTGTAATCTGGCATCTGTCAYAGAATCATAGAATTCCTTAGGCTGGAAAAGACCTGTAAGATTAAGAGAATTCAACCATTAGCCCAGCACTGCCACCACTAAACTACACCCCCAAGTGCCACAACACATCCATGTTTTCCCAGTCCTTGATTCCTTTTTTTAACTATTTTTCAGGAAGGCAATAGGCTTGGGACTGGAATGGGATTACATTTATCATATTAAATGCTACTGCATGATGGGCAACATGAGATGGGTAGTCTTTGTCTTGCCAAATTAAAATGGAAGTTTTGTTCCCATTGCAGTTCTGCTTGCTCTTTCTTGAACAAGATTCCTGGAGGAGTTGACCTTTTCCTCCTCATATGAGGGTTTCTGCACATCCTCCTTCACCYAAGGGTTTTCCAGACTGTATTTTGTGTGTGGGTTTCCCCCAGAGGGCTCCTCATACTGAAGCTGTTTAGCTAAAGAAATACCCATAATTTCCTGCCTTCAGAGGGTTTAGCTCAGTGGGAGTTCTGTGGCAAGGACAAGGGCAAGAGGGACTCCTCCTTGGCACTGCCAAGATACAATACCTACAGCAATTTAAACACTCAGATCATTTTAATAACTGCTTTCTGGCTTTTTAAAAAATTACTGCAGAGTATTTGCTTTGCCAGGGTTACACAGTAAGGTTGATACTTTTTTTCCCCCCGTAATGCTGATACTGTAATGTGTTTAATTTTTAGTGTTATCTCATTTTTTGTTTACTAATCATAGGAAATGGGAAACTCAGTTTTGAAGACTTTACTGTACCTGTTTTGTGTTGGGGTTTTAAAATGGTTTGTTTGTTTGTTTTGTTGGGTTTTTTTGTTAGGATTTTTTGATTGGTTGTTTTGTGGTATTTTTGGAGGAAGGGGAAAATCTGACTTCTGGGTTTGGCTCCCAAAGTAGGTTACACATTTTTTCAATGTCTCTTTAAATGGAAAATTTAATTCTTGGAGCAGAGACTAGACCCAGACTCCCCATTTTAAACTGCTGCTCTGGGACAGTATAATTTTCCTGAGAAAGTAGAATCAAAGTTGGAGCAAGGGTAAAAAAAGTGGGAGCTCTCATGCAAGGGGGAGCAGTTGTGTGTTGTTCTAGGTAGTGGGTTTGGTTGTGAACAACTGCTGCAGTGTGGCAGCTATCTCAGGATTGTTAGTCAGCATCTAGAGATGCAGGAGGGGCTGGATTTCTGGGACACACCCCTCTCCAGTGTTTTCTGAGATTTGGATGAGTTCCTGACATGTCTGTTCTGATGGCTGTTAAAGACCCCTTCTTGGTTCCAAATTTGCAGTCAGCTTCTTTGCTAGAGTTGTGAATTCCACTTCTGGAGGAGCAGCCCTAACTTTGGGGAGCTGCGGTCTGTGGTTGACCCTCAAAAGTCTTTTTGAGGAATGGAATCTTACTAAGATTCTTCCCAGCTTCCCCAGAGAAATCCAGTCTGGAGTCCTGGAGGTTATTTCTCCTCCTGCTTCTTATTACCCAGATCTTTCCAACCTGAAGAAAACACTTGGAGATTCTGAGGACCGAGTAAGGTAAGATGGCTGTATAAAACCTAAGAACTTTTCCTAAGAGTGTAAAATGGAAAATTCAGAAAAAGTCAGCATTGTTTGAGCTGAWAATGTTTTTGTGTTTCAGAGCTAAAGCACCTCAATTGTACTTGTAAAACAAATTGACAAGGGGATCTTGAGAAAAGCTATGCTGCACATCAGCTTCAGGGTGAGAGCCAARGCATCTCCTTTGGGTCTTGACTCCAGGCATCCAACAGGTTTTAAACCAGATGGATAATGCCAACAAGCAACAGGCTGTATGATCTGGTCTTAAAGGAAAAAATAGAAACTGATGAGGGAGAGTCTCTGTGAACACACAGAGGAAACCCCATGTGGCCCTCTAGCCAACTACTGACAAATASTGTGGGTTTCATTTAATGACCTAACTTCTGGTGATCATTGGCTTTTTATCTACTGTTAATATATCCTTAATGGTGATTTTATTCACTCACATGCCCCAAATTCACTAAGACAGAGATTATAACCTAAAAAATATATTCATTTATTGGAGGAAAGTAATTTTCTTTCAGTCAACAATAACTAATTTATCAGAAGCCACTGCAACAATGCAGCAAGAGAGTTGCAGTACTGAAAGTTTAGGCTGGAGGAAGTCAGCTAGTATATTTATATATATATGTGTGTATGTATATTGGCTTTATMGATAAACCTTATGTGTTCATTCCATAGACCATAAAAAAGTTTACATACTTATAATTTAGTTTTAGATATGATTAGATTTGGATCAGTTATACTTTGATGTTAATTAAATACAAAAAAATTACTTTGTAGTCTTTCAGTGTTGATTATCAAACATCAACTTCATCCTCTGGTAAAATGAGAGACTGCACAAAATATGTGTTTATATTTAAAGCTGAAAATTAAGGCTATCAATCTGTTCTCGTGCTGTTCATATGTAAAACCACTTACTTTTTCATCTTTAAATAATCCATGGGTGTTTATTTTTACTCTTCATAAAATAATGAGTAGAATATTTTAATTCATTTGACTGAATAATTTGTTAGACATTTTGTTTCAAGCACCATTGACAAAGATTGAATTTTTTTGTTTATTTCATGTTAACTTTTTTAGTAAAATGAAATTATTTMCAAATGTTTACATTGATTGTAGAGGAATGCTTTTGCACTTAGCAATGGGTTAGAATACTCAAYCTTGCAACTTTTTTGTAGAGACAAAGAATGCAGAGCATTAGAAGTTCTCTTATTTTAGAAATAACTCTTGCAACCTCCTCAAAAAGCTTATCAGAATTTGCTGTTTATGTTTAGGTGGAGAGCTAAACAGAATTTGGATTATAGCTTTTTAATGCTATATGCTCAACCTAAGGGAACATTTTATTTACAGGTATGTCCATATTATCATTAAGTAGCAGCAATACTTCTGTACTGATGATTAACTTTGGCAATTTTAATTTGTTTCAAAGGCCTCAATAGMACCAGCAATCTGTTGTCATTTTCTGTGTGTTTTGCCAGTGTTCTTTACAAGCATCCAGGTATTTCTGTATTTATATATATCTTGCAACCAGGTACTATTTGATTAAAAGCATCTCTACCTTCCTGTCATTTGTGAGGTTGAAGAGCAAGGTAACTGAAGCATGAAACCCTTATCTGATTAGATTAAGAAAGTCAGGGTTTAATATCTTTTGACTTACTGCAGCAAGGAAAAATAGTGGTGATAGGTCCAGGTTATACAATGAAGTTAAATATTTCAGACAGGGAAACACCAGTAGAGTGATACTTGAGATAAGGTCAACTACAAGTTGGCACAGATCCTTCATTCTCCAGGAGATTTTGTGTTAGCCTTTAAGAAGATCCCCATCCATTTAAGCTTAACTTTAACCATTCTAGATTTGTGCTAATTTGCACTCTGTAAAGATCTTAATCACCACCAGAGATTCCAACATTTCTAAGAGCTGTTCAGTCATGGAACAGGTCTGTAAAATTTCACATAGTTCAATAATGTCAACAGTTTTTAAAAAAAGTTCAGAAGAGTATTTTGCCTGTATTCCATAAGGACATCACCAGGGTCCTGGAAGCAGAAGACTGCAGGACCTGGTATCTCCTATGGTTTTTCTTGGTGTTCAACACAAACACATTTGAACTTAAGGGACATGTGAAGAGTCTCTGTGCTCTGTTCTCAGATGTGGCACAGGTGCTCAGGATGCAGGCAGACAAACAAAAAGGCTGTATTTTGAACACTTATGTTTTAATGGAAAATGAAGTATTTTCCTGTGGCTTTTGTATATTTTTAAGAACATTATCCAAGTCTACTGAGTGCACTAGGGCATAGGAAACCCAGTGAAGTGAAACATTGAGATGCTGTGAGACACTTGATTCCCTTCCTGTTACCAATTTCTCCAAGCCTTCATATTTGCACCACAGTGACTTACTATGTATTTGTATTTCTAAAGGAATTTGAGAACATGTGTTTTCTTATCTGAGACATTATATAATGGCTGAGCTGTGTTATTAAGAGCAAAGACTGGGTGGTGGTGGTCTCCTGGGTGTTTTGTCTGCTTTTGGAATTTTCTCAAAAAGAAACTATGCTTTCCTCATACCATTCCTCATGCTGTTCCTACTATATCCTATTCTTCTTTTGTATATCCAGCCTGCAGCTGCTCCTACAGCACAGATGCTGGTCTGCCCAAAAACTACTCTGTAGAGTGCAGGTGAAAAGAATGAACACTTGCTGCCATAAACTTAGCTATGTCCTCCCTCTGTTTAGAAGTCTTGTATTAAAGGAAAGCAAACAACTTGAAACTACTTTTCCTTAGCCTGGCACAAGATTTACTTCAGTAATCTTAAACAAAGCTTGTTCTAAGTTAGATTTTTATTTAGTTGAATCAGGAATAGTATTGATTGAGTGGCTGATACTAACTCCCAAACCTTGAAAGAAGATAAGCACACATAATTAGTCTTGACATKGACAGAACAGTTGATGTTATGAGTCAGACAAGATCTTTGATGAATAAACAGTTGTTCTAGGATACTGCTGAACCAGGATTTAAGTAAGTAGTTTTGTGAAGTCCATTGAAGCTAACAGGCTTACACTGGGGATGAACCTTACCCACTGATCAACTTTTCTACCTAAAGCATCTGTATTTTTTCTCTTTTTTACCCTGAGAGAACTTTGAGGTCCTTGTCTCCACTTTGACTAAACCTCCTGGCATTCAGACCCTTGAACCACTTAAAATAATGGGATCATAACATAGCCATAAAAGCAGGCAATCCAATGCCAGCCTAGTAGTGAGGACATGCATTTGTTACTTCTGTCCATGTAGACTTAGTCCACTGAAGGAATCAAACATTTCAAATCTGAAAGAAACACAGATACAGTGGTTTTAAAGTGTTTTCTAGTAGCACTGAGATGAAGGAAAAATAAACCATTAAATAAAGCTTAGCTTCCTCAGTTAAAATCTGTTATCAAGTTCCAACTTGTAATAGTTATCTGAACTACTGCTATTATTTTTTTTATCACCTCATATGGAGGCTGGGAAAGCTTTGTGTGTTTATACATTATATATATATATATATACACTAGTAATATACATTGCCAGCAGCACTTCCCTAATGGGTTTAAAATCTGAGCATAATCTCAGTTCACTAGGACTCTTTTTTTGTGGTTTTTTCCCTTTCCCTCACTGGACTCTAGGTTTGGCCTGCTGTTTGGTAGAGCTCCTAAAAGTAGCTCCACAGTTTGCACGTATTCACTGTCAGTGAGACAAAATATAGAAATACTCTAATGAAATTCAGAAAGGAAGAACCTTCCTGATGCCTACATTTTCATTGTATTCTTCCACTTTTTTGTTACTACTTCATTTTTACTTCTCTTAGACAGACGACCTGCATAAGAAAAATTTGTTACCTATCCTGTAGGAAATTTTCATAGTCTTGCTGTACTGGATGGATATTTTTTCATTCAAAAGCACTGGCCTTCCCATAGCAATGGGGCAAGTGGACTAGGCAGTTAATATCTTAAACTTCCTGACCCAGCTGTGTGCAGCCACTGCACAACCTCCTTTGGTAGATAAGAGCAAATGGGAAAACAAGTGGCTGTTAGCTGAAGGCAAAAAAAAMATTCAAATTAGAATTTGGGTGCAAAGTATTAAACATTCAGGATAATAAAATGTTGTATAACATACTGAAAAAACCTGGAATCTCTAAGCAATGGGAGATGTTCTTCAAGAAGATGTGCTTTAGTTGGACACAGTTTAACCAGGGTTAAAKAAATAACTTCAATGGCTTGTGCTACATGGGATATCAAACTACATCCTCTAATAATCACTGTTGGCTTCAGGAAAGACCATCTCAGACTTCAAAATTACTTTCTGTTCATAATCACATTCACTTAGTCACTTAGAATCACAGCCTCTGTGYTTTTAATCTTCACTGGTTTTGCATACTTTTCTGCAGTGTTTCTCGATCTGGTGGCYTCCCTGGGTTTTTGAGATACTCCAGTCTGCTTTTCATCATTCTTTGGTGCCCCTCAATTTCTCTTTAAGGATTCTCTGAAACCTTCTTTGATTCTTTGCTCTTCTCCCTTTACTTCTTGCTCCTAGCAAATCCTCTAAGCTTATTTAATTTTATGCCAAATTTCTTGTAAATTGATGTTTGGTGGTTTTTTATTTGTTGTTCTCTTTTGCATAACTGTCAACCCAACTCAATCCCCAAATCTCAGAATCTCTTAAGAAGCATTCATCTTGATCAGTTTGTCTCTGTCTGTCTATTTTTTATCTTGCCATCAGCAAAAGCTGGCAGGGTCAGAACAGATCTCTTAACYTCATCTTTCTAATTTCACTCGACTTACTCCTGAGTTCACTGTTGCCAACACCTTTCTTGTCAGCTAGCCCTACACTTGTAGTGATGCCCAAATTCAGCTAAAACCTGTGGGCCTAATCTCTCAAGGTCTTCATGATGACTCTGTGCTGCCTCAGTTGAAGACACAAACCCAGCAGGAAATCATGGTTKGTTTRTTTGGGTTTTTTCCCTCAAAGGATTRATTTTCTAGCTGTTTAGCTTCCTGAAGCTGGTTCCAGCACAACCAGACATGCAGCAGGCCAGAGAAGTACAGCAGTTAGAATAAATGACTGTATGATACACCCCAGCAATATTTTCTTCAAGTCTTGGTCTCCTCTTCCTGTGTTTTCAATTCAAACCATGAATTACTCACTCCATAYTTATTTCTGGAATACATTTATTCCTTTGTGTCATTGCCTCCAACCTCCTTGTCTGGATTCATAATCCTCAGCTTTAGTAGCAGGAACAGCTTCTGGCTTTTCAGATGCCCAGTTGTTGTCTGAAAGCCAGGCAAAAATGAAGCCAATGCCTTTCCCATTTCCTTGATGGATGTCATTCTCCTCTTCCAAGTACCCTTCAGCTGGCTCTGCTGCTGYACTCTGTGCCAGCCTTCACAACACCTTGAAAGCTGTATGTATTCCTGTCCTTCAGTGGGATCCAGAGCACACCCCTTCATTACCAGAGTTCCACTGGCATCTCAGTAATCATCCAAAGTTCTTCTCAGTCTTGTATGAATTCTCCTTCTCACCTTGTATGAATGACAAAGTCTGCCAGAGCTTTTAGACACCTTTCCTTTCAGACAGTTTGCTCTTATCAATGCTTATACAATCTAAGAACAAACTGTTCATTGTTTTCTTCCTTAACCTTGTCTTTTTGCTTAATGTTTTCTTCTAAGTGAGATCTCTTTAACGCAGGGAGTCCTGCTTCATCAGAAAAAGGAGAAGCACCCATGGTGTTGTCACTCTTGTAGATAATTACTTAATGAGTGATACTAAACCAGAGATATATGTAGAAGCTAAAATAGCAATCCAGTGTTGTTTGGAACAGCTTCAGTACATGCAGTACAGCAGTTAAACACAGCACAATTTTCACTTGCATGTGGCAATGTCACCACCCCTTCTGCAAGCAATAAAATCACTGCTTGCCTTCTCTTTTTCTGTTGCATTTTTACCCCCAGCTGGAAGATGATATTATAGCCAAACCTGATTATATTGAAAGTGTAAAAAGCTTTGCTGCTCAACAGTCCCAAGATTGGATGGTTCTCGAGTTCTCACAACTTGGATTTATTGGTAAGTATTAAGACCTCAGCAGGATCAACTGGATCTGGAGCTGTATAGATCAAAAAGGTCTCATACAGAATTACATCTCAAGGCATGGAAGGACTTGCATATCAAAAATTGTTTGGTTCTTCACTGACAGTAGTTTATWTTTGTTTTCTTTAAAACTCTTTTAAATAGTCTCCTCAGCATAGAATCTATTATTGAGTTCCCATAAGGAGGAAATCATTCCATCTCAGGGAACTATGTGTCCCTGTAATGTGTAGCTCTCTTTTCAAGAATGGAATTTGAACAATCTAGATTAAAAAAAAAAGCTTCCTCCTTTTCTTTGTAGAGGAGAATATGCATCCCATATCATAGGGCTGGATAATCAGCAAGTCTTCAAAGGCAGATTCTATGTGAAATTTTTCATTAAATATCATAATTACATTCATGTGTGCAAGGCTGGTGTGATACTTAAACATTTATTTAAACAAATTACATTTAAACATAAAGTTGGTGATTCTTGCATAGCAATAAAAATATAACTTCTTWTCTTGCTTTCAGGAAAATTGTTTAAATCAGAAGACTTGCCACTCATAGTGGAATTTTTTCTCATGTTCTATAAGGATAAGCCCATAGACTGGCTTATAGACCACCTGCTCTGGGTTAAAGTGTGCAAYCCAGAAAAGGATGCAGTAAGTATAACTGTGAGTTTATGAACATAAATAACATTCAAGCACTCTCAGTCACGAAATTTATTTTCAAAAAGTGGAATATAAATCTCTCAGAATGGACTCACTTTGGACTGCTCCTTTGGGTTTTAGGGTTCAGGAGTTTTAACTGGTGCAGCCAGTTCCTGCTCCAAGATTTGCACGTTACTTTTGTGTTGATAAAGGAGCAAGAAGAAACAGACAAGTGTTGTGCAGAGCAGGAGATTACAGGGARTGGAACAAGCAAGCTTCAAGTTTTATCCTGTAGCATAAGTGACTTCTGGGGATAGCAGAAGGTTCCTGGTTTTAGACTTAGTAATGCACTGCAGAGTCTCCAGATCCACTTCATACAGATAGGAGCAAGCTTTGTGGGTTAGGCCAGTTCACAGGAGTTAGAGTGAGCCTCAAGAAACTAAATTCTTGCCTGCCTGTGAAAACAGATTAAAACCCAGATGCTATTACGTTTGACATCACCCATTCCAGATCTAATATGTGCCAACTTCCATCCAATAGATGAAATACTTTACTTTTATTTATGGCTGCTCCATCTTCTAAGACCTGATTCCTACCTAAAATGAAGCWGTGTTCCCAAAAGGCAGGCAGGCAGCTCATGGAAGTCTGCTCTGACCAAGCCAAAGCAGAGTGGTGTCCACTCAAGTTTCTATTGAGTTTCACTTCTGCATTTCCAATTGCAGTTGCTGTGGGTAGTGAAAACCTGCAGAGATCAATCAGTCTCACATGGCCCTTGGTGATGATCAGAGCCATCAGAAACTTTGTCATGTTTGCCTCCTGTGAACCATCATTCACTGCTGGGGTCCCCAAAACAAAMWAAAAAGCCCAACAAAAAACCGTAGAGCATGTGGAAAGGCCACAGAAATGRTGAGAGGGCTGGAGACAAGCTGAAAGTCACAGCTCTTCAGATTGAAGAAAAAAAGGCTTCAGGGGAGACCATATAGCACCTTCCAGTACCTAAAGGGAGCTTGTAGGAAAGAGGGAGAAAGATGTGTTGTGACATGACAAGGGGCAGCAGTCCTAAACTGAAAGTAGGTATGYTTAGATTGGATATAACATTTTTTATGGTTAGGGTGGTGAGCCASTGGCACAGGTTGCCCAGGAAAGGTATAGATGCCACATCCAGTGTTTCTGACCAKGCTGGATGGGGCTCTGAGCAACCTGGTTTAGTGGAAGCCTGTCCATAGCTGGGGAGTCAGAACAAGATGATCTTTACAGGCCACTTTGAACCCAACCATTCTGTGTTTTTGTGAYCATATGCAGTGGCCTGTGTCTGTCACATGCAGTGGGAGCTACAGGCTGCAAGGGTGGAAGCCCTGACTCAACAAGCAGCCTTATCTCAGCTTCTGCAGAAATGACCACACCTGCCTCGTGCCACCAATTATTCAGAAGCAGCTCTTTTGGCAGTGCTGCCATAGCATAAAACAAGACATCCTAGAGCCTGCATTGTTGCAGGGGATGAACTGCAAACCCTGTCAGTAGAAAGATCACAAATTTATTTTCTTAAAATTATTTCTTCTTTACTGAAGTATAGTGTGTCTTTCAGAGAAACAGCTGCYAGTGGCATTGTGTGCCAATTTGCACACAATGTATTGTGGTTTTACATTGTTTTGCTGAACATCTGCTGTGGACAAAAATAAAAATGCTTAGTTTTTTTTAATGGCTTTCCAGGGCGTTTTGAACTTTTAATTAGTACTCCTGTGGAAACCATAAATCCCTCATGAGTTTTGATGGTTTTAAGCCAGCTGAGTGAAGCCTTAATAACTTCTGGCTCTAGAAGGCATTGATATAGTTAATGTAACATTTTTCTTTTATAGAACTGAAAGCACTTGATGGCAGAGGTAAGCACATTATCCTCTCAAATTTTAAGGTATGAGACCTGGGATACAGAAAAGTTAAATGATCTTCCAAACTCATGTAATAATTCTGTGCCAGCATCAAGAGTACAACCCAGGGAGTCTCATTTAACCTCTTTGCTTTGTTCCTTGCCATTATGCTTCATTGTTGTATTAATTACTGTGGCATGTTTGTGTCATTGTATCAAACTATGATGGTCTATATATACACAAAGAAAAAAATTACATTTAAAGAAGTAGTTTGCTATCATTCAAAGATCAAGAAACTCCAAATTAGTACCAATTACAATTGTTTAATTCCTTAATATATGTCATGTCCCAAGTGTAGTAAACCAGAAAACTGTGGTTGAAACATGGTATTTAAGGGCTTTATCTAATTATGGGATAAAAGATACATCACTTATAGTACATTAAAAGCCTCCTAAACACAACAGAAAGAGACAAAATTATGAAGATTGAAATGTAACCAGAATCTATCCTAAGAAAGTCAGTTTTGGTCCAAATAGTTTCCTTAGAATGATATGGCAAGGCTAAGAGTTGAAATAAAATTTGCCAGAAACAGCTAAGAAACCAATCAGTTTCAGTTTTGAGTCCATTTTTGTCACCCTGAGATGTGATTCATCACACACTTTGCAGAAATCCTTGAATTACTGGTGGTTGAGCCTTCAAATCTAAATAACAGCATGAGAAAATTAGGAGTTTTGGACTAGAAACAGTGTTTGACATAAGGTGACTGTTAGTTTAAGGATTACTCATTTAAATATGGATAAAAAAAAATCTTGACCCATACCCTTAACTACACAATGAAATTGCCTCATGGAACATAGATTGTCTTTTCTTGGTTAAATAATCCTTCACTCCCTTTTACTTTCTTTGCAGACACACTGTGAAAAGGAAAAGTCAAAGTTACGTATCCGAGCTAAACCATCTCTCTTTCAGCATATGGGAATTTATTCATCATTGGCTGGGAAGATACAGAATTTGAAAGTAAGAATAAGAAATTAATGCCATACTCTTAAATTATATGCTTGTGTTCTGACTTATYTCTCAAATAAGTTTCAAGGACTAAATCTTTGGTATTATATGAAATTTCCATTTCCAATTATGTTGTTTTACAGATTTGGTAGAGAATTTTGATCTGCCGTTTAAGATGCAGGTGGAGCACTGCTCCTGCACAAACACCTTTGAATCTCTCATCTGAGCAGCAGCATTTCATGGCATGTAGGAACTCTCTGCACAACACAAGGTTTCAGATGCTCTGCTCCATGCAGACAAAGCCATGATGGTTTGTTTTRGCTGAGCAGTTCACATTCCCAATATGAGGGACAATTAAGAAGGTATATAGGTAGGACAAAGGAGTGCCTAACATGATGGCCACAGATTTTTAGGGGGAGTTTGGAGGGCAAATCACATGTCTGAGAAGGACATGAGCAGTGATGAACCAGACTTCAGAAATCTCCTGATGGTGCCATCTAGACTAGTGACAAGATTTCKGTGTTGGATCACACTAGAGATTCATGCAGCCTTTAGCAGAGCCCAGCAATCACATGTGCTGGCAGAAGGCATCCTAGACAACTGTGAAAGAGCCTCCTGTGAAGATTTTTATTTTTAAATCTTGGCAGCTAAGAAACAATCAGTACAGTTCTATCTACAAAGTTTAACATTGAGTCCCAGTGATTACACTGAAATTAATATTCTATATAGATTAAAAWTAGATTGTATATTTTTTGACACTGAGGTGATTATTTTCTGGAACAGCTGTCTGTAGTAATTRCRGATATCAATGCACATTTTTTCCATMGTATGAGTGAAATTRCATYTCTTTATATCAACAGGATAAAGATTTTGGAAAAAATCTGCTGTATAAAGCACATAATAATCCACCTGCAAAAGTGGATACAAGCCTAAGAATATACCAGCAATATACCTTGGAAAAAGTTTATAAAGGACAAGACTGTTTTTGGGCTTCAGCTCCAGTGGCAGGTGACTACATCAGGTTCACATTTTTAAATCCACTAGAAGTTGAAAAGTAAGTATTACATGATATGGAACATGGAAGCCTACATACATCCAGTTTGGAAATRCTTGAGTCTGTTCAAAATTAACTCAACTGTTTGCTGACAAAAAAGTCCATGATTTGCTATTTATCTGCTCTTCTTTGTGAACTCCATTCCTGAAATACATCTCTTCATTGGTAATTAGAAAGCTTAATTTTTTTCCTTTTATTTCTTCAGGTAAGTATTTTACACTCTCTCACATTGATTCTCAAAGGAGTTTGTTTTTAACTGATGAATTTCATCAGTTGTGTCAGTGAAAACTTTATTTGCATAGTTGCCTACAGAAAAGCTGTTTGCATGATGTCAAGTCTGCAGGTCCACCTAGTGAATGACAGTTGTTACAATAAACACTGGTGTTCTGTATTAAGGTGAATGATTTCTGTCACTTGGGTTTCAGGCTGTAGTTTTTGCATGTCCCTGTCACTGCAAAGCTGCACTGGATGAAACTAACTTAGATATGGTATTGTCTAATGGCTGCTCCCAGCCCCACTACATTGCTAGTCTGTGAAAATGTATGGTTAATCCTATAATATTTGKTGGTTTTAAGCCTTGAATATTTGATATCAGAGGAGAGAGTTTAATGATTTAAATTATCTTAAATCTGGGATCTAAAACCCTAAGAACTCTTAARGCCAGAAACTTAAAACCAAACAGGGATTTTTATTCGTGGATGTTTTTGCTTGGATTCTTGTTTGGTCAATGCTTTTGCTTATTGGCTCCAAAGGAAATTGTTTAGAATCACCTGAGTTGACCAGTATTGATAAAAGGGGAATTCTCCTGGCATGTARTATATGGCCTAGTAGAAACAGAAATTTTTGCTGCCACTCACCTTCCAGAAGCCCATTCTACCTCAGTCTTAAAATTATAGGAATTATAGGATTATTCAAAAATGGAAATAATTACTTCCCTAGAACTCTTTTAAGTTTAAAATATCTGCAAATAATACWCCWTTATCATCAGGTACTTGTTCAGAAGTGGAAACATGGAGCACCCTGCTGATAAACTCTTTAACACTACTGTGGAAGTGTTGCCAGCTGATGTAAGTCCTCATTTAGAACCATATTTCATTTTCAGAATGATTCAGCATAAAATGTCATACCATAGAAGATACTTCTTGAACTATTAYTGGTTTATTTTTTACAGGAAACGCTAAGAAAAAAATTGGTTGATAATGGAAGTAAATTTAATTACCCAGCAACCAAAGATGGATAYTTAAAAATAGGTAAATTGTTTATTGTCACTTCAAAACCAGAAATTTTGTTCCTACATGTAAAATGTTTCTGCTCTTAAGGATTTCATTAACTGTAAATAAACAAATTAATTAAATATTCCAAGGTGAACTAGTCAGGAAAAGAAACCCTTTGCATTACTGCACATTGTATGGTGTTTGACCAATGACTCTCCCAGTTTGATTTAAATATGACCAGTGGCAAAAGCCAAGACATCTAATTAGAAGAACTAATTACAGTCCCTGTAAAGTGTTCACAGGTCAAGATTTTGGTAGCTGGGCAGGGGGGTGGGTGGAAACTACAGGGGTGGCTTCTGTSAAAAGTTGCCAGAAGCTTCCCTCATGTCCAGAGGAGCCAGTGGCAGCCAGWTCCAGGACAGAYCTACMACTGCCCAAGGCTGAATCCATCAGTGACAGGGCTAGTGTAGTGTGGGATAGCATATTTTAAAGATGGGGCAGAAAAGCTCTGTGTAACAGCAATTGCAKCTGGAGARAGGAGGGARAATACATGAGAGAAAACTGCAGACACCAAGGTCAGTGAAGAAGGAGGGGGTGGATGCCATTCTGATTCCCCTGAGGAGGAAGGARCAAAAGAGACAACTGACCACGACCCCATTCCCTGTCCCCTTGCACACCTGGGGGTAAGAAGGTAGAGAAAATCAAGAGTAAAGTTTAGCCCAAGAAGAAGGGAGGGTTGGGGGAAGGTGTTCTTAAGATCTGGTTTTATTTCTCATTACCCTACTTTGATATGAATAAATATTTTTTTTTCCCAAGTCAAGTCTGGCTTACCCATGAGAGTAATTTGTGACTGATTGATCTCTCCTTGTCCTTATTTCTCATGAATCTTTTCCAGAACACTTTTTCCCCTAATGTATTCCTGAATTTAATTTATAGTTTATAATTGAGAGCTTTTTCACAAGTTTGCTTGGAAGCRTATTTCATTCTAATAAATGTTTGTCTGGGTCTTGTGGGTTTTTTTATGAAGGGGCTTTTGAAAATGGCATTGCAGAAGGCAACATCAGCCAGTCAATAGGAAGAATACAGGCCATTCGTTTATCAGTCAATTCTGATTCTCCAGTCTGGGCAATACTGAGTGAGGTAAGCAATAGAAGCATTTTTATTATCCATTATTGAATGAATTCTGGTTCTTCCAATCATATAGKATTGCCAATCATTCATCTTATTTAATTTCAAATAGAATTTTGTGTGAAAAACACAAGTGAAGAATTATATTAATTATTTCAGGTGAGAAGTTAAGTGTACTTCATTGGAAGTGCTGGAAATGCTCCAATGGGATGACTCTCCAGTTTTGCAGTGCTGTAACTGTAGTTGCTGGGACTTGGGTTTAGACAAACAAAGCTTTTTTCAGTCACCATCTTRGATATTAATTACATTATGTCAACATTTTCAGATGAACCCCTGRTTTTTTAATTCTTCCAAGTTTTTCCCAAGTGTTTAAGTGTCAGTAAGTCCATAAATARAAAATACTCAGCAGAAATCTCTGAAGAGAATTACTACAGCCTTAAACACTAGCCATAGCTGGAAGAAGGGAAAAACTAATGCTGTAGGAAAAGCTCCTGCAGATTTTAGAAAATAACARATTTTGTTTTTTTCCAGGTACTTATCAAGACATATGAAAACTGAAAAAAATACATTTTTGATGTGYCACTTGTTCTGTATTGCTTGAAAACAAGGCTGACTGCAGCAAAACCAAAAAAAAAATAAAGGATTGGGTCAAAAGATCTATTTCATACCCATTTAATTAAAAATATTCTGTATTAGGGAAAATTTGAGAGAAATCTTAGGTCTTTATATGACAAGGTATATGAAAAGAATGTTAGTAATTTCTATAAAATGTTCTTGAGTAATATGTTATGTATAAAAATCTTACCTTAGTTTGACAACATCAAATAAATATTATTATAAACTAYTGTTAAGGCATTATAGCCTGCCTCAGGGATTAAAGCATAAAGGTATAAAAAGAAATAAAAATACAGACATTTTTGAAAAATGTTAAGGACAYAGTATTCAACTCCATTAAAAAACTGGTCAGTTTTGTAGGGAAGTTAGAACTGAAAGAAAGGTTGTCAATATTCACTGCAAGTATTTAAAGTAGTTCACAGGAACAACTTAATGTTATGAAAATTGATCTCAAACTTAATCTAAATGTGTTTAAGCCTTAATGTAGCATAAGTTATGTTAAATATTTTTTTAAATGAGAAGTGCCTCCAAGTTACTATTTYAATAACTTGCAACTTAAACAGGTATTTTTTGGAAGATTGTAAAACTTCTCAGTGAATTGTGCATTGAACTAATTACAGGGAGTAAGGGTATTATGTGTGACTGTTTTTGTAGAAAAAAAATCTATTTCAATAAAATTTTGGGTGCTAAAATCAGATAATCAGCATGTACTGATATTTCAATCCTTGTCACAAGTTTAAATTCAACATAAATTTGAAAATAAAAAGTAAACCACAGCAGTAAAAAAAGTAAACCTCATCTGAAAAGATTTTGGGAAAATCTTTTCAATCCACCTTGGACATGTACCTGTTAATGGGCAGAATTCTGGTATCACTTCCTTAGCACATGAAGCACAACTGCACCCTCATTCCCCTGCACAGGCATTGCACCCTGACAGCAGCAAATTAACTACAATATGTGCATTTGTATTCAATGGGTTACATTAATGTAGAGTTGTATTCCTAATGCCGCAGTGTTTTTCATTTAGAATGAGATGGAATTAATTGTTTTACATTAAAACAGTTCAGAAGAGTGTTTTTTCCAAAGACAACCTCTAGTAACATTTTTATAATATTGTTTAGAGATTTATTGTTTATTTATTTTATTTATTTAGACATTTACATACAGGATTGTTTATCCTGTGGTGCTATATATATGTGCATGTAGATATACATACATACATATATTGGATCAAATATTGCAGCCTTCATTAGGTTAGGACTTTAATGCCAGTTAAGATTTAGTGCAATATTTCAGCATGCTTACAGGTACACTGGGGACACCTGTCCCTCAGCACTTCCAGTGAAAACATAAAACCTTATTTTGCTATTGGTTTCACTGCAGCAGATTCACTGTTGGGAGTAGTGTCTGCATTCAGGGTGCCTTCCACTCCCTTGTTACAGGGCAGTGTCACTAAAGGGGAAATTCCAGAGCAATTATTTAATTCAGTGAAAACACAGACTATACTAAAATAATAGATTTTGTTACCAAAACATCTTATTTTCCACAGTGAAATGAGATTTCTCTCTAGTTGTTGAAGTGTACTTTCATAAAGCTCATCAGAATACTTGAAATTATATTCGGATTGAAATTATATTTTTAATGATTTTTTTCATTCTGTGCTGCCAGCCTGGTGCTTCATTCCTTGTTTCTTGTTTTACATATTTTACATAACCATTGCAATCACAGAATACCCTTCCCATCGCTCTGATGTAAATGAGGTTTTAGTTGATGTTGTAAATAATTAATGCTTCATAAGGACCATTCATTCTTCCCTGTGCTTTCGCAAAAGCAGAAGTTTCTGACAAAGTCTGCAGAACCACAGCTCCACTGTAAAACCAAAGGAACCTCCCAAGAGGAATTCTGGATTTTCACTGACAGAGCAATAGTGGAAAAGTGAGTATTCCAGCCCCAGGAAGTTTCCAACAAGGGAGTGGAAGAATACTTCAGCAATAACCCTTCTGTGTGTTATTGACAAGTGAATCAGCTGAGTTTCTTCACAAGGAGTGGTTACAGAATACCTGCAGCTTCCTTTCCACCCTGCAAGCACGATCTTACCTGTGTTTTTCCATGTAACAATCCTATGCACTGAACCTTCACACACCATGGCTCCAGGTCAAAGGATGAATAGAAGCCTTCCCAGAGGAAGCCTTCAGTTCCAGGGAATAAGGAAATTCCTCAAACTTTACGAGTGACTGGTTTTGAAGTCTAGGCACTGTGATTATCAGAGGTGGTAAACTGTAAGTGAAAACAGTAACTCTGGAAAGAGTTTCAGATTACAAACCAGATCACCAGGCTCACTGAGTGGGAAATTTTACTTCAGTCAATTCATGTGGTTTAAAACATAACTGTCAAAAATAAGGTCTACCTCAGGCTCATTATACATGTATTTAATCATGTTGAATGTCTGTGTGGTAAGAAACCACAATTTTCAGGCTAAACGCTCTGAAAACATCGGGAAAAATCAGACTCTGTCAACACTTGTGTTTTTATTGTTAGAGGGGAAGGCATTACTTTGTTCTTGGCTCAGAGGTGTGTGCGGCTGACAGAGTTTCAGCCTCTGTGCTGGCACAGGTCCAAACCTTTCCACTATTTATACATTTTTAGCAAAGAGAGGAATTAATGCTCAYTGATTCCAAGTTACAGAATTCTCTTCATTAATTAGTATTCTATCCTCTGTTGATTGTTGATTTCATGCTCTTCATGCTAATTTGGTCCACATTCTTTAGTCTTTTTATCATCTTTTTCTCAGATGGGAAGTCTCCAACTTTTCAGGCGTTAATCCCCTCTCTATCTTCTGGTCACTTCAGTCTCCTTGAAGAGCCACAAACTTAAGATCCCCGCTGTCCCAACTTTAGTTCTCTTTGGCTCTGTATATTGAAGTTTGTCAGGTTAGTTTTAGCAAACTTAGCGTTTCACAGATTTAATGACCACAGTAGCGATGAGTCTGTGAAGAAAACTAGTGCTGGTTAAAAGCAGGCATCGCTTRCAGYTAATTAAAACAACTAATTAAAATTWGTTARGAAACRTAGGACTTTCAACATTTCAGTATTATTGTTATATTCAAACAATTTTGATTCTCACTGGAGCAGTTATTCATTCACTCTGAATGATGTGTCTCCATTCTCGTCTTAAATCTTAGGGATTTTGAAAGGGGCACGCCAACCTTTGCCTTCGGTACAAAAGGCAGGTTAAATGTTTTTATTTCGYTCTGCTTCGCGGCACGTATATTCAAGCGTGCAGCTGTAACTAAGGTTTTCGTTAATTCGAGGTTGCAGGTTGGGAAATTCTTTTTCCTGGCCTCGCTCTGGCCGCAGCCGTGTGGCGCACAGCACAGGCCATGGGCGATGGGCGATACCACCAAAGCCCCCGTCAGGGGCGCCCAACGCCGAGGGGCGGGGCCGGGCAGCCGCGGGCCGGGCCGCGCATTGACTCCCGCCTCCCGCCGGGCAGCTCCGATTGGCTCAGCTGGCTGCCCATCACCCGGGCCCACAC
>CADDXX010000598.1:70880-99990 GCA_902810485.1 Alauda arvensis
ACCGCCGGTAACCGCCCGCCGCAGCAGCGCCGGGACCGCCGGTAAACGCCCGCCGTGGGAGGAGCTGCGTCGCGGTGCTTGGTAACCAGGCCGGGAAAAGCGGCGTCCGCCCAGCCCCGCGGTGGCGGCGGGAGGTGCGTGTGGATCCCGGGTAGCGAGGGGAGGGGGCGGTGGCTGTGGCTGCCCCGCTGCGCCCTGCTCGCTTCAGCCCCGGGGCGCGGTGGTGCCCCCGGGCCGCCCGCGGCTTACGGACGGCAGCGGTCCCGAAGGTGCGATGGGGGCAATGGGTGAAGGCGCCACAGGGGAGGGTTTGGGAGCTCGGCCGCTGACCCGAGGCCGGGCGGGAGGAGCGCGGCTTCGGAGGTGAGCGATGGGTGCAGCGCCTGCGGGCCTCGTTCTCACTTCGAGGTATCCCAAAAAGCAGGTTCGTCTTGGGTTCTGACAGAACACGGGGTGCCGTTTGTCCCAAACGTCTRTTTTTTGAATTGGAATATGAGGTCTTCGTGAAGGTTTTAGTCGAGCTCGCTGCAGCAGCAAAATACCTCGAGGCACCTGCAGGAGTGCAGCATTGCGGCTGGAGTAACTGCTGAATTTCACATTCGGCATCCATTCCAGCACAGGGTGCTTCACAGCTCTGGTAAAGGGAAGGAAGTACAGTTTTCACACCCGACAAAGGAAAAATTTAAATTTGCGTAACAATTCTTGCATGCTTTTCATGGAGCAGTATCAGCTGGATGGTGTCTAATGTCAGGTTGATGCCAATGTAGCAGAATGGGGGAGGAATACAGCAGCTCATGGTTACAGATGGAAGCAGGAGTACATGAAAAAATCCTCCGCTTTTCATGGCTCCGAATGGAATTGATATTTGGCCCTATGAAAAGCCCAATTGTTGATCCTGGATGCAGGAGCTTTGGACTTCAGCGTGAGAATGGCTGTCTTACTCTCTTTCTGCTTGAGAATCCAGAACTCTGTGAGGTACATGGAAAAGGCATGACCGTTTTCAAAGTCCAAAAAAAAGTTAGTAATCTAAAAGATCCTGACCTCTTACTTGGTTCTGAAGCAAATGGAATAATGATGCCACTAACTTGTGGCATGTACACGATAGGCAAAAGACCATGCTGCAGAGTTACCAAGGTTGACACATTTGCACTGTGCAGCCCAAATTCAGGTGGGGAGGGACTCCAGGAGGTCTCTCCTGACCTGCTGCTCGCAGCAGGGGCAGCTTTGAGGCTGGTCCAGCTTGCTCAGAGAGTTTATTTGGACTGTCTTGGAAAACCCCAAGGACTCAGACTAGGCAGTCTGTACCACTGCTTACCTGTCATCATGGGGGGATAAATTCTAGTATCCAGTCAGAAGATGTTTTCAGCTTATGCCGTTGTTTTTTATAAATACTMGTCTGTGTGGCAGAAAAAGCAGCTTGTTCCTTTRGGTGCAATATTGTGCTGATGTTGCAGCACTGTTGCTGGTCCCTAGAGCATGCTTTGCTATAGTACTGCTGGYTTAAATGTCCTTGTGATGTGTACCTGTGCTGTGGTTACCCAGGGTAAAAAGTGACCAAGCTATGCAAAATGTGTGTTTAAAATTACAGGTCTGGGGTTTTATGAGTGCCATAGATTCTAATTTGCTTTGTTCTGCTTAGGAAATTTTAGCAGTGGGAATCSTTTTGGCTTATTTTCATTGCCACCTTGAAAACAGCATAAGAAAAGTTTCTCAAAGGTCTTCATGTGTTAATTAGGRAAGTTCAGTAGGTTTTAAAGATAATTAAATGTGTAGTGTGAAATTCTGTTTTGAAACCAGAAACTCATTTGTTTAGTAGAAAGGTGTATTTTATATTCTAAGACTGTAGTGTGGCAGAGTTCACACAAGTGAAAGATGTCATGGGTTGGTTAAAGCCATCTTTGCCTGGCATTTGAGTGATAAATGTAATTGGTCTTGATAAYGTGTTTCAGCATTTCTGGGATTATTTTAAAAGTGTATCAAAAGGTCAAAGATTAAAATGCGCCTTCTTTTCTTGAAGGAAAAAGTAAGATATACACTTGAAAGGTGAAGGAAATTAGGGAAGTCCTAGGTAAGATCAGGGAGTAGTGATAAGATTCAGTGGGATCAATGTGAAAGCATTAGAAATTTTGGAAGGGAGCTGTTTGGAAAGATGTACTGGTGTGACTTCTTGGATGCACTTTTTAGTCTGTGTATGGAACAAAGTGAGTGGAGCTAATTACAGGAAAATTACAGCTACATAAGTGAAAAGCATTTTGGATCATACACAAACACACCTGAAATGTACTGGGAGAGAAGGTTGTACCTCTTCCTCTGCYTCAGGGGAAGCAGAGACCATCTGCATGACAAACTGGCTAAGGTAAGGTAGGCAAGCTGTATGCTAAAAGTCCAAGTCTGATACCTGGTTAATAGATGACACTTTAGCTAGGAGGGAAGGAGTCCAGAAGGTATTGATRTGGAATTCTTTSGCTGCTTGTCCTAATACAGTGATTAAGGAACAAGAAAATGGGGTTGGTAAAACTGATACTCCTCAGGCAAAGGTGTWCAAAAATACACCATAAGATTAAATGTTCACCTGTGATAAACTCAGTTACCTTAAATCTTCAGGGCAAGATTATTTTAAGTTCTAGAACTGCTAAGGGGGTCTGTGAATTAAAATATCTCTAGGTTTTAACTAAAATAAAGAAAGAAGTCAAATACAAAACCCTAGTAAAATTTRCAGATAACTATTGAAATGTATCTCCTGAAAAAAGAGGGAACCACAAATTCACCAAGCAAGGTTGTAAAGTCCACAAAGAATGGCAGGGACTGTGGATAGCAGTGGGGGAGAAAATAAGAATGGTAAYATGATTAATGTAGTTTTGTGGAAAAGAGGTGTAAGTCCCAAAAAAAGAGGTTTTTGATCATTTCCTAGTATTGATGTAGTACTACTGTGTGAAACACTTCTTTATGATAACCCTGTGTTTTGACTCTAAACATAATCAGTGCAGTTAATATTAAATTATTGGCTCTTAAAAGAAATAAAGCCCTGATACTCTTTGGTCTCTGTATGTGTTGCTTGATAGAACTTGCAGGTGTTAAAAAATGAATGATGGATGAATTACTGGTGCAGTTATAATGTTTGAATTGCTTACCAAATTTGATAAAGCCAGGAAGAAAGAAAGACACTCATACCTTCAATATAAAATAGTATCTATAATTGCTGGGATATTTAGAGTTGTAGTGGTAAACAATTTAATCTCTAAGGAGTGATGATGTAACTGAGAGGGTGGCTGCTTTCTCAGGTGCAAAAGGCACTTCAGCAGCAGAGCATTTTGTATAACTAGTAGTGGCTACAAGTAATGCAAGGCTTGAAAATRCCTTAAAATAGCAAAATAAATACCAGCATTTATTTAAGCTTTTTTTGCAAGACCTTTGAGGAAACTTGCATAGGCATTTTTGACACTGCACTTCCTCAAACCACTGGATACTCTAATATAAAATTGGATTTGTATGTCTTACAGATATGAGGCAAAAAATACTGGGCAGCAATCTTTTTCACAGCAGATTAGACTGAGAGGCTGGGGCAGCTGTCTGCTATTGACAATTATACACATTAAAGATTTTCAGGTTTCCCTGAAATTAGGCAGGGATTTGCATTTGAGCTTAAACTCTTGCTCTAACTAATTTAAGCCTGAAAATTATTGGATAATAATTTTGAAACAGAAAACATTTTCTGAAACCATCTTATACTTTGTTTTGGCACTTACAATGTAGCTGGTTTGCACTCTGCACTTACCTGAATGTAGTCATTGGAAGTAGGGGCAAATGCAAATGTGATTCTGGCAGTGGATAATAATACATTCTAAATCTATAAWTTTTTTTTCCTAATTAAAGTGTTGTTGCTTATTGCTGCATTGTAGAGACTGATTCAATTTGATTACTTGTTCAGATTGTGTACCAATTAGAAAAATTAAAGAACTAAGTCTTGCTCAGTTCTTAAAAAAGCATATATATTGCAGTCAGATTCTTGCTAGATTTGGCAAGATAAAGGAGCAGGCTATAGGCACTTTCATAGGGAAAACAGGAGGGAAAAGAGTCTGAGTCAGGGCTCAGCAATAAAAAAAATAGAAAAGGAAATTAAGATATTCTATTGACAACACATTCTGATAGTTATTTCTCTTTTTTTTCAATGGGATTTTTTTCTTCTTTTAGATAAAGTCTGGGGTAAAATTGAAATAGTATTGATAATATCTGTGAAGGGATATTTAAAATCTAAAACTTTCAATTCTTCAGATAACCAAGATGCACTTCCAGTGGGACTGGCTGTACTTGGGTGTCCTGATAATTAGCTCAGTGACTGCAGGAATGGAAAATGAAGACAATCTGGATGCAGATGTTGAAGTGGAGAATTTTGACAAGCAGTCCCAAGAAGCTGATGTTGACAGAGATAAATCTTCTATAGAGGTAAAGTTACAGAAGTCTTTGGTTCAAGCTGGTTAAATACAAGGTGCAGTTATAACTAGAGCAAGTTAATCTGCATTTAACAGAGTGGGTCTCAGATATAGCAGTCTTGAGTTTTTCAGTTGCTATATGTGACATACAGGGCAAACTTAATGAATGAATCTCTTATGCCAAAGTGTAAAATCTCCTGCCTGTAGCTGATAGTCATGGAAAAGGTTTTTCTCAGTTTAGATACAGAACCTTTTGTTGCAAGTCCTAACATACCACTTCTAAAGATATAAATGGAAAGCACCTTGGTCTCATTGAGATTTTGACTTTAGACCAGTCACAGCTTTCTTGACTTATCAGTCACAGCTGCCTTTTGATGCTGTCCTTATTACCAGAATGCATGCTGTTCTTCAAAAGAGAAGAACAACTCCAGAAGAATGGAAAACATACAAAGAAAGAAGCAGGGAGGAAGCAGATTTGGTGCAAGTTCAGAAAACTGTTTGGAGTTTTGTTTCACATAAGATGTAACAAAGCTTTAGTTATGAGCTTTGAAYAGAGGAAGCAACTTCTAAAATACAGAGATGTGAAATTGCTCACTACTGGAGGGATGCACAGAAATTATTGGAATGTGGGTGTAAGAGTAGGGGTTTTATGCTGCTAGGTATTTCTAATTACTAAAATCTGTTGGTCTGCCTGGGTGGATTAATTCTGAAGATAGGAGAGTGKATTTCAAATGAAAAATTGTAATTTATGTTGAGACATGTATCTGTACATATCTCTTAGGTTGTGTACCAGACTCCAAAGCCAACAGGRGAAGTGTATTTTACAGAAACCTTTGATGATGGATTGTCTAGGTAAGATTATGCCTTAAAATGAGCAGTTTAACTTACAGTGGCAGGACTTATTTTGTATTCATTTTTCTACTATTCTTTTTATGTGTATTAGAATTGAGAAGGCTATTAATGTTTGCTGCAAATACATCATAATGTCAWGCTGGACACTTAACATTTCAGATATATTACTTCTTTGTGTATGATTTAAGGGAGCTTTTAATAAACTCTGGATTGGTGGACATTAAGAAAAATAATATAAAGATTTAGCCAGTTGGGTTTAACTAGCTGAGAGGTGAAGTGCCATTACATTTCAGTGGCAAACTCTTTCTGTTTTTTAGGGTATGGGTCATTTCTAAATGTTAAGTGCAAAAGCAGCACCTGTGGTGGCAGAAAARAATATTAAATAGAAGAGGTGATAATGGTTCTTAAAAAACCAACCAAACAAACCACTGAAAACACTGATTAACAAATGCAAAGATTTAATGGGGGTACTTGAATGATACAATTCATCCAAGTTTCAAGCTTTTTGAGATCTGTTCAAAGATTAGTTTGTCTTCCTACTAAATCAAATGTTCAAAGTTTTAGCTAAAGTGCTTGGGATTTTTTGGTCTAGCTATGCATAATTTACATAAGACTAAAGAATGTGGAAGAAAGATTCATGAGAAAGTAAGCGGCATGCTGCCTTTCTTCCCTGAAGTGTGGAAAAGAGTACAAATAAATTGACTAGGGAAGAACAGAGTAGCTTTTTTGAGAATGGACCTTGAAAATCTTCCACATGACTTCTAGAGATGTTTTGTGTTCTCACTGGTCTCTCCTGGTAAGCCAAGGATCTGATTTGCTATTTATACTGTGAAGCTTTTCCAGCATCTCTGTTAACRGGAGACAAATGTGATTGCAATTCAAGCAGAAAAGATAAAGTATTCATCCCTGCATCACTCCATGCAAAGGATAGTTCAGAATGAATGAAAACATTTCTTTCCAGAATAAATTATTAGAATGTATTCTTGTGGTTAGTACAATAAAGAGTTCAGCAGCGCTGTTGGCTTAAGRTATTCCTGTGTGTGGCTCCAGATAGAACCAGTGTATGTCCAGATAAGGGTGGACTGCCCTTTTCTTTTTCTTTTCCAAATGAACACTTTGTGTGGAGACTGTGCTTATCTTCTGTAACCTTAATGAGAGAGCTGAGTTTGCCTTGCTCACAGAATTGGGGAGATGAGGAGAGTGTTTGCCCTGTTGGATCTCCTGTGTGCAGTACACTTGGRATCTTGCATTTGCCACTTACCATTMCCTTTTGTCCTCTTCTATGCATGTGTACTGTTACTGTCAGATAAAGTTAAGATTCCTTTGGCTGATTTCTTTTTTTCCTACTATATTGAAGGTTTTATACTTGAAATTTGCTGTTTTCTGTGCATTTTTTACACTATGTGCATATTCCATTCTGCCCAACTGAACTTGTATATAAAACTGAAGTTTATTCGGAATTAAATAATTCAGGAATTTAATTAAATTAGACTTATAATTGTCTGTTCATTTCCATTTTTAGGAAATATTTTGAAATGCTGTATTGGACTRCTCTCCTTTAATTTTTCTTTGCATGTTCTTTGAACTACACGCAGGTCCATGATGCTGACTCAAAATGAGTATTACAAGTTCACAGCTTAGAAGCAAAAGCTGTTTTCCCTTTGTTTGTTAAATAATACAKCTTTGCATAGATAGATGAATGACCAGTGCAATTTTTGTTGTAGGTGGGTGTTGTCTGTGACTCTGAAAGAAGACACAGATGATAATGTTGCTAAATATGATGGTAAGCAGCTTTAATGTTTACCTCCACTGTGTAGTTTGTGATTTCTGTTGCTTTTTAAGAAATAACTACTATTTATTTGAGAAATAGCACAGAACTTATCTTTGAATATCTTAGATGGCATTGGTCAGAAATGTTAGTTTGTATAATGGCTGTTATCCTGAAACTGAGATGCAAAATGTTGCTCATTGGGTTGCTTAGTGTGAAGTACTTTTTTTGTCATTCCAACAATGCATTGCCATGGATGATACCAGAATACCCTTTGGCATCTGAATATTTAATACTGTTTATGACTATTGTTTCTTTAGAACTGTCTTTTCTGAAATCATATGAGAGAGATTTACCACTTCAGTTTCAGTTGTTAAACAGTTTTCTAAAGCACTGTGTTYCACTTTGCTCCATCTGTCCTGCTACTCATTCGTGGATTGGTCTCTTGGTATAGTCTCTGAAACAAGAAGCTTAAAACTGCATGGTGTTTTTTTTTTTTTCAAATACTTTTGCAGATTGCCTGTGCTTGAATGCAGGGCTCTTCAGTGGTTCTTGTTCAGTTTAGTCTTAGAGTAGCCAGAAACAARTTTGGAAAGCAAGAATGAAAGCACTGTACTGATGGTTTAATCACTGCAGTTTGCACTTGTGATTTCCTACTCTGGAAATGGCTGCTTAAAATTTTGGCAGGCCTGTGGTCTCAGCAATAATTTTATGACCTGAATTTATGGTAATGGTTTCTACTGCAACAGAGAAGTATTTGCTACTGTTCTTAYGTCAGATGAAATCAGTCATGTTCGTACACAGTGGTGAGGAAGTATAAGTTGCAGAACTTTGGTGTGCAGAGCAGAGTAGAACTGATGATTCTAGATTTAGTGGTTACCAAAAATAATTGGTAAAATTAACAAGTTGCAGGGGAGATAGCCACAATTATGACATGCTTATGAGAAATGAGGTCTCTCTGATTACTTGGCTTCATAGTAGATAAAGAATTGTCTTTATTGTCAGAACAGTCATATTTGCTTGAAGTCAGAAAATTCAACATTTAATAAAGTCTGTGATAAAGACACATTTTTGAACTACTTTGGAATTTTTTTCCAGTCTTGCTGTTCAATCTTGCATTATTGTTTGGCCTTAATTTCCAGAAAGGAACACTATTSAAGAGGATGGAAATTTCCTCCTTCCTGTCTATTAGACTAGAAGAAACTGGGAATTTGTTAYTGACTTGCATATCTGTTACTCCTTAACAACTTTGACTAATCATACTTTAGCTGAATAAAATAAAATCACTGTTTTGTTTGCATATCACAGTTTATGAATGTTCTCTAAATTACATGCTGACAAACTCCTGATGATGTCTTCCTTTTTACATTGACACAGGAATTCTTCAAGATTACAGTGGATTGTAAAAGTAGGGTTTTTTTCCCTGTGTTCTTTCCTGGAAAAAACCTGGTGAATCTTGTCCTCTTAATATCTGAGAAAATGTAACTGCCCTTTTAGAAGAAATAATCTTCTTTGGATATTGGGCACATATGTATTTAACTGTATTTATTCCAAACTTGGAGWRTGTATAAATGTAAAATCTWMTRTTTTCAAAGCTGTAGGCTTGTTCTGGACCAAATGTKATAATTCTTGGAAAGACTTTAGGGAGGAGGAGGGAACTTCGTCTACACTGTGATTAGATTTGACTCAAGCTTCTAGTTCTGTGTAAGCAGTAAAAAAGTAATTATGCAAGTTTGTGACTGATGTTTTTTACGTGATGATGATAGAAGTAAATCTAAAATTTGGAGAAATATTTTGTTCCTCTAGCCATTGTAGGCTACCACAACATAAAGATACAGATCTCCAGTATTACAGTTTACTTACAGATTTTTGTAAATTTGAGAACAACAAGGAATAACATCTTTTGACATCAGATGCCAACATTTCTTCCCTATTTTGGCACTAGTGTTTATTTGTTGCTCTTTGCTTTCAACAAGGCTGTGATTTCTTTGCTTCAGACTGCATTTTTTCAAMGACTTTGTGTGTGTGTGTTTTAGGGAGATGGGAAGTAGAAGAGCTGAAAGAAAATGCTATGCCTGGAGACAAAGGATTAGTGTTAAAATCAGTGGCAAAGTATCATGCAATATCAGCAATGCTGACAAAAGAATTTGTTTTCCATGATAAACCTTTGATTGTTCAGTAAGTAATCCTTCAGATTTTTTATTTGATGTTTATTAATAAGTTAAAACATTTTGCTTACGTAGAAGTGTTTTGACAGTAGATACTAATMTACAGTCTTAATATATCCATAATCAGTACTGCAGATTAGCAGTTAATTTGTATTTTTTTTTGATACTCAGAATGTTTTTGTCCCTTTCTCTTTGCCCAGATATGAAGTGAATTTTCAAAAAGGCATTGACTGTGGTGGTGCATATATTAAACTTCTCTCCAGTAGCRATGACTTGAATCTGGTATGTCCTCTTGCTTAGTATTTGCTGTCAGTTGTTCATTTGAGGAACAGCTTGGTTCTCTGTAGCAGTGAGGGTTTAGAGTAAGGCCTTGACCTGGGCCCCAGTCAGCCTCTGCAGTGGAAAGGATGGGGGAATCAGGGAAGGAAATCAAACTCACCCAAGCACACAGTCACAAGCTACCACAGCAAGGAGAGGCAGATGGTCCTTTGCCCAGATAAATTCCAGCAAGGTTTATTCCAGGATGCTGAATGGRATCCAGATGCCAAAGAGGGYTCACATGKGCCTGGGYCTCCCTTAAGGATGGTTTGGGGCATCCAATGACCTTGGGGCACAGGGGCAGTGCAAGGGACAGGTGAGGTCAGTGACCTATGGGGAGGACAGGGCCGGTCACCAGGGTACCACAACCAGTGGGATACCAGGGAAAGAAGAAACCAGGGGGATTTGGGCATCAGGTAAGATTACAGAGGGTTACCAGGCCTTGCAGGGGAATGTCCATGATAGTTTTTCCAGGGCCAGACCTTGGGTGTGATTTCTAGTGGTTCCAGGGACTCCACAGTTCTTCATGGGTGGTGTCTGATATCCAGGGCAGAGGACTTTTGTGTATGTTTACATGACTTTCTGTATCAATGGAAGCCATAAGATCTTAACTCATAAYTTGTGAAACAGTTTTTTTACTGAACAAYACATGCAYGTTGTTGTGTATTCAAATACAGAARACATRAACATTTAAAAGTTACTGACATAACTTGTATAACTCTGCAATGCAACATACTCTGAAGGAGAATAATCATATCTGRTATTTTCAGGGTTGTTTGTTGCTGTTACTTAATGCAGAGAGAAAAAGGTACTGGATATATAAAATACTGGATATTAATATCGTGGGGTTTATCTTTATTGGAAAATGAAATTGTTATGAAGAAACAGGAACTAGTTCCTTTCCATCCTTTAGTGTAATGTTTGTAGAGGGAGAGAGATACTTGGGTGCTTTGATTTGTGACAGGCATTTCTATTTAACATAGGGATAAAATCTAAAGATACAAATGTATTCATCTTCCTTGAGGAGAGCGAGTTAATCCATTCCCTTAGAACAGAGAGCACCCATCAGTTCCAGAGGACTGTTGAGTTCCTTTCATGTTTTACCCTACCACTTTTTATTTACCTTTTAGAAATAGATAGCTATGCTCTGTTCCAAGAAAAAGAAGTACCAAAAGTGACGTAATAAAATGTCCAGTATAACACATGCTCAGCTTTCTTGCTTCTACAGGAATACTTTTTTGACAAAACACCTTACACTATTATGTTTGGACCAGATAAATGTGGAGAAGATTACAAACTACACTTTATCTTCAGACATAAGAATCCTAAAACTGGAGAATATGATGAAAAACATGCTGAACGTCCTGATGTAGATCTAAAAAAATTCTATTTGGACAAGAAGACACATCTGTATACTCTTGGTATTGTTCAATTCTTAAAAGTGGAATTACAATTCTTAAATTGGAAAGGAGAGATTAAAAATGTGGTTTTGTCTGCTGAAGCTTTGTAATTGAGTCTTTGTTTGTAATAGCCTGTTAATTCTGAGTGGTGGTTGCTGAATGATTTGGGTTAAATGGTTTAATGACTGGGTTTAACTGCARGACATAAAAATAGCTTTCAGATGCTACTGCTTAATATTCAGTTACAGGAAAAAATGTATCAGTAATGTCCTCAGTAATTATTTTATTAAAACTACTCTTACTGGGAAAGATATTAAAATGTACAACTGCCCAATATTCTAGGAAGGTGTCAGAGTTCAGAGGAATGCAGTGAAATCTGTAGCATGCCACAGAAAAGTCTCACTTTTAGATAAAAGGAATCTCATAATGAAGGAATGCATGCATTCCTGTATTTGGGTTGTTTGTTAGAAATAATGAATCAAGGTACTTAAACTTGGATTGCATTTATTCTGTTATAATTATTCAAACAGACTCCATAGAGCTATGGGATTCCAATGCATTTATGTGGCTGATAACAGGAGTTAAAAAATTAGTTCTTTGTATTTTATCTAAAGGTGATATGGGGGTTTCATTTTTGCATTTATGGATATTTTAATAATGTTGAAAAATTTCAGGCTGGAAGGCCATAATTAGATACTATCAAACTGTTACTCTAGTTTTTCTTAACCTGTCTTTAGAAAACTGTCACAAAAGTGGAATGTTAATTACTTTTACTTAGTAGTCTTCATGATGTTAAATGGACAGTGGAATSTGTGATTTAACCAGTGAGCACATTTAAAAGTGCTGGATACATCTGGATTCTGAGTCTGACACTGCTCAGCTCTGTGACCTTGGCCTCTCAGTTACTCACACTTGCTAACATCCAGGAAATTCTCTTCAAATGCTGAAGCATTTGCAGTGTGGCATTTGAGGGAAATGGCTGTTAGAGGTTAGAACCCGTTAGAAAATGCTGCTTTGATCCTTCTGCTGCTATTGGTACAGTTCTTGTGTTCCCAAGATTTCAAAAGTGAGACTGTAATTTAGTAGCAGAGATGCCTTTTGGGACAGAGATTATTTTTTTTTCACTGTCTGTGCTTTTGAAGCAAAACCACAGAATTTTGGCCAAGTTGGTAGGTTTTGGAAAAATCTCTTAGAATGTGTTTGGATGTGTTTCAGCAATTGAATTTTCTTCAAGTTTCATCACTGGGGACCTGATGCTGGTCATAACATCCCCTCAAGGGCAATGTTTTGTGTCCAGATCCAGTGCCTGAGTGAGGAGYCTGTCTCCTCTGCTCATGAGGATCCTGTTTGCTGTTATTTGACTAAGTCTGTGTTTATTCTATAGTTTTGGTTAAATATATCTGTAAAATTAAATGGCTTCCTAATTTCTTCAATCTAAACTTCTTCAATTTAGTGCTAAAACCAGATGATACGTTTGAAATATTAATCGACCARACAGTTGTCAGTAAAGGAAGTCTTCTTGAAAATATGATTCCTCCAGTAAATCCTCCCAAAGAAGTAGAGGATCCTACTGATAAGAAGCCTGATGATTGGGATGAGAGACCAAAAATACCTGATCCAAATGCTGTCAAACCAGATGACTGGTAAGGAGAACATTTTAGTTTTTACTGTGTCTTTTACATACAGGTTATTTATTTGAAAGATTTGACTGGTTTTATTTTGGGGTTTGCTAATGACGATTGGAATACATTTTACTAAAAGCACTGAAGTATGAAAATTTAATTGAGGTAGGTATAAGGATCTGGTCATGTTCTAAGGAGACAAATAAAATARTTATTTGCTGATTTTGTACCCTGCGTGGTTCCAAGTAGTAACTAAGGTTGCTGCACAAGAATAAGAAGTTTTTCTATCATATAATCTTGATTAACAATGAATTTCTACTTCTGTGTGAACTWCTGTTCTTATGGCAACTCAGGAAAAGTAGGGAAAACCTCAGTGGGAAGACCTGACTGACACCTGCCACTTCATACCAGCAATTTCTGACTAAATAGCACTATAAAGCAATGTTAATATAATCCAGATATTTATAAGCAGATAATTAATTGTATGTCTCATGCTCATGATCAGTGAGTCTAATTCTGTCGTGTTTTTGAACATCATCCCTTTCATGCCAGTTGTGTTCCTCTGAACAGAACATTGGTCCAARGTCAGGCTGCTGTATTTTCTAACATAAGTCTGTAATTGAAGGGATGAAGATGAACCTGCCAAAATAGAAGATCCTGATGCTGTCAAGCCTGAGGGGTGGCTTGATGATGAACCACAGTATGTTCCAGACCCTAATGCAAAGAAACCAAAGGACTGGTAAGTGCAGGTGGTTAATGTGTTTTGTAGATAAGACTATTCTCTGTGGCAGATTATTAGTTCTGGAAGTCAGTCCAAATCTYAYTGTCTTTTAAGGTAGTAAGTTGGAATGTGTAAGGTATGGCCACATATTTGTTGGAGTGAGGGACTGGTTCATAAAAACATTGATTTGTCCTTGCTGTTTCTTTTCTGAAGATATGTAAGTAAAACCAGAATATGAAGGTCCCCTTTGAAAGAATTTACTACAGTTTAAGTTGATAACTTGCAATCATAATGAAAGTCTCAAAGGGATCTTTAGCATCCTGGGTAGAAGTCTTTCAAGCTGTCTGCAGAGACAGGAATGTCGTTGAAGTCAGTCATGCTGTGGYAGCTATGAACATGTGACTTTTTAATAAAAAGGTGTAGCACTCTTTAAAAAAAGTGTTTTTACTGCTAGGTWAAGTTCTGTGAGCTGGTCACAGTTCTGAGGTTGTTACAACAATATACATGGACCCTAACTTCAGACTGCCAGTGTTTGACACCTGGCTGATCTTAAAACAATTGTTTGTAATTTTATTTTTCTCTGTAGGGATGAAGAAATGGATGGGGAGTGGGAAGCCCCTCAGATCCCTAATCCAAAATGTGAGACTGCACCTGGTTGTGGAGAGTGGGTGCGTCCCATGAAAAATAACCCAAAATACAAAGGAAAATGGAGAGCACCTATGATAGATAATCCWAACTATCAGGTAATAGCCAAATTGTTGGTCATTGCTAAAAGATACARAGTTCAGAAGAGCAAGCAAGTCAAAGTAGTATATTTACTTAGGCTTTTTTGCAGTATATTTAGATTTTAGAATGAGTCTGAATACCCTCACTTATTTGAGTTTTTTTTTTTTAATTTGCTTTTTTTTGTCCTTGAAGTATACTGGGAAACAATAATGCTTCCTGTGTTGAAAAAAACCCCCAAACTTATCTGTTTAAAGTTGCCATTTATACAGTTTGCATGGGTACCTTTATTTAGTATGGTCTTCCTAATTGTATTCTGAATTACATTAGGGTTTTAAATGTGAGTCTTTTGAATTAGTTTATTTTTTAATTTTAACAAATGAAGCCTTATCTTTCAGTAAGCAGATTGCCTTACCAGTTCAATTTTAGAGAAAGCATCAGTATGGATAATTAAATTCCCTCCCTCCCCTCCAAATAGGAGAGGTAATCAGCTGGATATTAAAGAGAGCTACTTTGTATTAGTTATGGCTGGGAAATACTTGAATCTGATGTCTCTTAGAGGTTTGCAAACCTCTAAGCAGGTTTGCAAACAAAATATGGCTCTAGTTGCACAGGTATCATAAGGCTGAATTCTCCTTCCCTAAAATTTTCTSTAACACTTCTTGTAAGAGTCAGTTATTACTGTAACCTCCACAGTAAAAAAGGAAAAATTACTTAGGAGGYCTGCCCCAAGCCATAAAATTGAGATCCATCTGCCAAAATCCTGCAGGCTATTTCCAGTTCTGTTTCAGATAGGTTAAACTCTGCTGCATGTCTTTTTAAATAAAAGTGCTTATTATTTTGAAATCTCTTCYACAGGTTTTTCTTTAGATGAGCTATAGGTAACGTTTGTTTCCATTAACAGGGACTCTGGAGTCCTCGGAAAATACCAAACCCAGACTATTTTGAAGATCTTCACCCATTCAAAATGACCTCTATCAGTGCTATTGGTTTAGAACTCTGGTCTATGACATCTGATATCTACTTTGATAACTTCATCATATGTTCAGAAAAAGAAGTAGCAGATCGCTGGGCAGCAGATAGCTGGGGCTTGAAGAAATTAGTAGCAAGTGCTAATGAGGTATGAACTTTACTGTGTTCTTGATAGTAAAAAGTAGTGAGGAGGCTGTGGTGTTGGAAGAATTTTCTGTCAGTGCTGACAGAGTATTAATTTGCCTGCAATTAATAATTTTGCTGAGTATCTGATAGGTTTTCTGTCTTGTAGTTTAGCTTTTTACCTTTCCCAGATGAATGTTTTCTTGAGGTTAAATACTGCATTTTACTTAAACACCTGGTGAGAAATTGACTTCCTGTGAAGCCTTCTGCTGCTCATATTGATACTAGAAATTCAGTACCTGACAGCAAGTGAGAGAATGAAGGCTAAGTTGCTTACACTCAAAGACTTCCCCTCCTGCCCCTCACCCCCTATTTTCCCTTGGGGCTATATCCATGATGTATATTCTTTAGATGTTTCTATCCCATGAGGAATGAATAGTCTAGTGTTTGTTTCTAATAAKTTTAGGCCTTTGGCTGCTGAGGTATGTGTTGTGCAGCTCTGAAAATATTTCATGTATGTTTATAGAGCTGCATSTGTTCTGTTTGTATGTGTGCATCCACATTTTGTTTGTGTTCTGCACTCGGACAGCCTTCCCCTCTTCCCTGTGCAGTGGGATGGATGTGCGGAGGGGATCCTGGGTCCCTCTAGTGGCTGCCTGCCCTCCTGTTTCTGTCTGACAGCCCTCTGTTCKCTTTCATTCAATGGCAGCAGCAGGCTGCAGTTGTGGGCGAGAAACGATGGGTTGGCKGCGAATGTGGCCAATTCCTTAAAGCTGCTGTTTGTCACAGAGTGAGCAAGTAGCAACAGTGTATCTGTCCGTGCAAGCACGACCTTGCCCTCTTCCARAATGTTAGGGTTCATGTCTGAACCTGTTTCTATACCTGTAACACACAGTGGCAAAAAAATTCCTTTGAGTCCCCTTGTTCCACTGTGCCTCTCAAACTTCCTTAGTTCCTGATGTGCCTCTTGCAGAGATGCACCAGGCACTTGCCTAAGTGTCTCTAAGTCAGAGCTATGCTGGGAGGACAGTTTCCTTCATGAATGATTGGCTGTCAAAGGAAAGAAGGTGGGAGTACAGGTGGAGCCAGCATTGTTCCTCAGGAACTGCTGCTCTCAGCCTCTTGATGCTTTGGAAGCTTTCAGCTGAGTTGGCACAGTGTGCAGGAAAAACAGAGTGGCTGGGAARGGTGTAAAGTGTGAGGTTGCCAAGACTCCAAATGTTACTTTACAAAGTTGAGTTGTGGCTGGTCTGGTGTGTTTGGAGTTGTACATCTGTTCCTTCTTACTCAACGCCTGCCATTTATTTGCAATTTGTAGAGTTGTTGCTTTAGTAGTATTGAAATGCAGTATTGTTTTAGTCATTGAAAAGCAAAGGTAAAGAAGGGCTTTGGGCAATATAAATGTATACACTATATTTCATAAACTTACTTATGTGTTGAGAAGGATATAAATGCAATTCTTTAATTTTTTTTTTAATACAGCCTGGTATGTTTAGTCAGTTGGTGACTGCTGCAGAAGAACATCCATGGCTCTGGGTTCTTTACATCTTGACTTTAGCTCTCCCTGTTGGTCTAAGTGTGTTGTTCTGCTGGCCAGGAAAGGTTAGTGAAGTTKACTATATTTTAATTTGGTTTTATTCTTAATACTTTATTTGAAAACTCTTGTGCATCTGTGCAACAATATCCTCTTTTAATATGCCATTGGAATTACTTAGCTTACAGTGCCTACTTAATTCTTAATTAATAGATTAAAAACAGATTTTTAATTTTTTGTAGAAATCAGATGAATATATTGACTTCAAAAAACCTGCTGYATCTAAGCAAATTACAAAGGGAGATCTAAAAGAAGAGACAGAGGAATTTGAAGATGATGAACTAGAAGAGGAAAAAGAAAATGTAGATCCTAGTGAAGATGGTAAGATGAGTGTGTCAGCTTGCAGTGTGGTTAAAGACATGAGTAGAACTATTTCATGGATTGCATTTCCAGTAATTACAACCTGTATGTGAAATGTACCATGCTCTGAGCCATTTTCCTCTTTAATAACTTCCCAGTGAATGGTATCCCGTGGCTAAATAGCTCTGATAAATATAAGCAGAAAGTAAAGCTCTATTCAGCATTTTTTCACTTTCAAGAAATCAACATGCTTTCAACACTTTTTTATGTTTGTAGACAGTGATACATATGTTATCCCTTCTAAATATTACATATATTGAACAAATTTTAATTATTCAGATATAAGTACCTGAAGCAGTTAAAGTCACTTTATTCTTTAAAATAATGTGTTTTGAATAGCTTTAAGTCTAAAAGAAATCTGCTTACACCTCTCTGGGAGGGTTATACAATTCTGTTCATCACTGATTTGAGTTATTCTTGTTAAATCTTGAAAATACTGAAGTCTGCAGCTTCCTTTATGTTGCTTTCTAGCAACCCATTGCAGAGGTGTGCTCTACTGCCCAGGGGAGAAGTTGATCAGTRACAAATCAGTAGGTTGAGCTGTTCTTCAGCACCCAAGGATAAAATCATCCTGTTACTGTGTTGAAGATCACTGGGTACTACTCAGCTCCAGCTCTGAGGTGCTGTTAGCATTTCCCTGTGTCTATAATGAATAAAAACCAAAGGTTCTAACTCACAATGCACTACCTTGACTTCGATGAGAACATTTTTAGCTTTAGAACTCTGCAAGATTCTGCCTCTTACTTCACTCTTTGCTGAGAACAAAGAAAATGACAAGGGACTGGCATGGATAATTAGAGACATAGCAGACATTCATGTTTTGTTGGGGTTTTTGTCTTGGTACTGATGTCACTTTGTATTGCTGACTGAAACTTGGTGGGCTTTGTCTGTCTTTGCACCATGTTCCATGAGTGTTGATGGCTTCTGTCTGTATGACTTAAAAGTTAACTCAGCATCAGCAGTTCCCATGCCAGAATTGAGTGCATATTTGGCATTTGCCATACCACACTTAGTCCATCTGYCTTGCTATTGGAGAGACCTACTAAGGCACTTAATTATTCTGGTTATGCTGCATACATTCTTTACTTCAGCTTAAATATAGGTACATTATTACAGGATCTGTTTTATTCTACCCAGTCTTGATGCAAATTATAGATGGTTTGTACCTAATACGCTGCTGTTGCAAGGCTGCCATTCCTCAATTCCAATATTCTTCTGTTAAGCCAGTTAATTTATTTAATTWCAACACATCACTTCATAAATAATATGTTAAAATGTGTGTTTCAWTGTTGGAAATAAGGCCCAGGCAATTGCAGAGGAACATTGTTTAGCTCCTACAGGTGTCTTAAATTGTACTTGGAACAGCTGTTCATGGTGTTGCAAAGGTAGGGTCTATTTTAGACCTTTACTTTTAGTTACTATACACAACACCAAGTAAAACTAACCTAGCTAGCTTTTGTATGACTATTCCAGGGTTTTCAAATAAATTCTAGGCTTCAGAGGGAAGCATWACACTTTGTATGGCTTCGCTGTTTCTTGATTTAATAAGAATTRCTTAGCTGCCCTTAGCCTCCTGCCACCTTCTACCACTTGCAGGTTGAAATCTTCMCTTTTTTTCCTATTGCTCTTTTGCCTCTTTGTATCTGAGAGCATTAGAGAATTTGTCTTCTGCCTCCTTTTCCTGATTCTTTTTTGCTACAGGRAGAAGAGAAATGGAGGAGACAAAAAGAGAGCTTATAAAGGATACAAAGAAGATGGGAAGGGAGGCTTCTGTTTCAGGTACTGGGAAAGGGAAGCAGTTTGGGCCAGGACTTGCAAGTGGGCCTCTCCTGTTTTCTTCCCTCTGCTTGCTGGTTGGTGGTAGGGCTTCATGCTGGTGGATGCCAGTTTCCATCAGGTGCAGATGCAAGTTTCCTCTGAGATTTCTCCCTATGGTATCTGTAGTCATAAATATTTTCTACTACTGTATCTTTAGCTCTTTATGATTTTTACGGTTCCTTCATTAGTCATTACCTCCTCCTTTGGTTTTTCTGGAGTTGAAGGCAATGGGGTTTTAAGCTGTGGAATACTGAGTGACTTGAGATCCACATTGTATCGTGGGACCATTTAAAAAAGAAAGAAAAAGTGCAGCACAACAGCAAATTCTAGAAACACTTGGTGATTTCTTCAACACCAGTGATTATGAGTTGCTGGCAGAGTACTACTTGAAGGGCATTGTCCATGGGATTTACTGTTTTATGTTGTTCTATGTTAATTTTTGTGGCATTGTCTATTTGTCTGATTTGTTGCCTTGCTTTCCTCGACCTCTAGAAAGATACTGCAGGAAGTAAAAGAATATTGCCACAAAATGGAATTTCAGGCRTACAGCGTGAACCTTATTTGTCAAGTTGTATGTTTATTTATATGAAATAATGCTTAAATTACTATTTGATTAAATTTAAAATAATAATTTYAAATAGTATAATTTTCCAGTTCTGRGTTCTACAGTTTCTGATGTCAAATATTTTTTCTTTGGGATCTTTTCCCCTCTGTTGAAATTCATACTTATGGGAGGAGCTGGATTTGCATCATTGATCATTTCCAGTCTCTTTATTGGAATATGAGCAAAGGCTTTGTGAATTTGTGCCAAGCTCTTCTATTAAGGGCTTCTTTTTAGGACAGAGATCTTTGTCTACATCTTTTTTAAACCATGATTCTCATTATTTGGTTCTGYTTCTCCTTTTGATGATAGAAATAGAGACATAGTAGACATGAACCGGGTGTATTGACAGACAGCAAAACTAATTTCTTACTTCATAACAATTAGTGAAGCTCTGTTTGGCTCAATTTATAGCTTTATTGCAGCCARTGTTCTTGGTACTTCTACAGAAGTCTCAAATATTTTAACCAATTAGGTATTTCTAGATCTTCATCACGAAGAATCAGGAGAGTCTCCTCTGATATGTGACTACATTCTAAATTTGTATGGATACTTTTGTTTCAGTTTAACTGACATGCAACAGTAGGAATTCGGTGTGGGTACAGATTTTTGGTATTTGTTTTTGGGTTTTTTCCTATTCTTTTCACACTTAAGCAGTGCTTCTGAGATGTAGGTATGACCTGACAAGGACAGAATTGAGCACTACTTCACTGCTGGTTTTAAACAAGCCACTGGCAGACTGTTAAGTCACAAAATGCTGATAAATGTCCTTTTCTCAAATATAAGATTTGTTGTTTAGATAGGGTACTGGTAGTGCAGTAGTATTGCAAGCTGGACATACTTTGAGTGAGCTAAGGGGAGTACAGTGCTTTTCTGACTAGTTTCTGCATTGCAAAAATGCACAAGGAGGAAGTAAAGAGCTGCTTATCCCTCAGTACTATGTCAAAAGAATTCCCTGCTGAAAAGGAGATAATAGGTGTCTCCCGTGCTGGGTGACTGATAACTGCAATATTGTACTTCCTCATCTAAATCAGAATTTTGTCAGATTTGGGATGCCTGAGATGTCCTGTTTTGGACTCTGGTCTCAAAACTGTCCAATACATTAGCCAGTTTTAAAGTAAATCGAGTCCTTTAAGTCATTAACAAGTCTGAAGGCAGTATGGGCTGTTATGAAAAGAGGCAAAGTTGGAGCTATTAAAGTTGGTTAATAAATTTGGCAGTTATCACTTTCTACTAATTAATGAKAATTCTACTCTCTCTATCACAGATRTATGGGGTGTTCTAAACAAGCAGCTCATTCTAGGACTGGAATTGGCTAATTTTCCTTACTAGTATGTCTGGATATAGTATTTATAATACAGTTCTGTTTACCAAGTAAAATTAACTTCTTCTGCAGAAGATGAAGGTGAAGGTAGTGAAGATATTTATGATGATGAAGAAGAAAATGGAGTTCCAGATGAAGAAGAAAATCAAGTTCTAGATCGAAGTCAAGGTGATAGGTCAAATAAATCTGGTTCAGAAGATGAGGTAAGTTTGCCTTTTTCCCTGCTTTCTCCTTGCCATTGTCTGACWTCGTACTTCTAACTAAGCCCAGTTACCTACAAGTGTTTTTCTTCTGTTGAGCCATAGAACAAATCCTGAGGTAGAAACATACTTTGAGTTTGACACCTCAAATGCTTTGCATAAATACAGGTGGAGTATAGAAGTGATCAGGCAGCTCCCTAAACATGAAATGTTTTTACAGGARTATAGTTTTTAACAGATTATTAAATCAATTGCAGGTCTTGAAAATTTGGATGCTGCAGCAGATTGGTCAGTTTTCATTGTGCTTAACTGATAGAACATGTGCTTCCAATTGAATAGCCTTTTCCCAAGACCTAGAAAAASCTTAAGTGTTTGAGTTACATTTTGGGTTTTTTTTAATTCCAAAATAAGGGTTTAAGTAAAACAATAATACTGTTTTGGAACACAGCATCTGCAGTTTCATTTTTCTTGTGCAGATTAATCCACTCAGCCAGATAYTCCACAAAATTATTTTCATAGGGTATCATTGTAGAATTGAATTTGTGCTTTTCTTGTTTGTCAGCTACTGATTATTCTTTCATTTAGAAACTGGTTGTGTCTGAAACACTTTGGATCCACCCACTGATTATCTTGTGCTTGTCACTCCCTAAATGAGTCACTTTCCGGGTTAAGGGAGTTGATTAATGTAATGTTAACTSCTTTTCATGTGAAACTCTTCTGAAGGAAGGAAACTGTACCTTGCAGGAGGTTGTGTTGCTTCAGAACTAAAAGTCTTTGGCAATTACCCCTTATTCCATACTTGTTTCGTTTCTGTGAGAAGTTTTCTTTTCCCTGTACATTTAGCCAGGAAGACAGTCTCTACTGAAGCCTACTAAGATTCACATGACTGCTTGTGGAAGTAATAGCAAGCTCTGAATGTGTCTGTGGCATTACAGTGTCACAGTGAGGCCGTGGCCTGCTTTTCTCTGAGTGTTTTCAGTGTAGGTGTTTCTCTTGTGAGTGTCTGGAACACATCATGTATCCCACGTCCTCACCCAGGCTGGCCCACATTCTCTCAGCTGTTCCTTCTCAAGGAGGTGCCTGCCATTAGGTGGTGCAGGAAAGTGAGGAAGMAATGCATGGTCTGAGAATGGATTTCACATTGGAAACGCTTTTCCTGTGCCTCCGTAAGCCCATTGCTTTTAAACTGGGAACACCACATGTGATTTAAGGACAGTCTGCTCTATTTGTAGCTCTCCAAAGGGAATGGTTAAAATGTATTAAATGCATCTTACTTCAGAAGTGGAAATAAAATTAGCAAAAGGTGCACTTTAGGAAGTTGTCAAATTAATTTAAAAGTCACTGCTTTTAAACAAGCAAAGACATGGGCAAGAACAAATTTCTGACATCAGTTTAGACATACTGTTCTCTTCCTTCTGAATATAGAAATGAAAAGCCTTCTACCCACTTTATTAATCATCAGACTAGTAGTGTGGAAAAAAAATGTGCTATCACTTAAGTGCTGCATTTAGYGATAAAATTCAGGGAATTCAGGAAGAGGAATAATGTAGCACGCCAGTTTCAGTAATTCAGTTGGGTTTAAAATGTTAATGCTGAATTTATTCTTTTTCCAGAAGAAAGAAGCTGATGAAGGAATGGGAGATCGGCCACTGAAATCAGTGCGCAAAAGAAGAGTACGAAAGGACTGAGTTGTTTSCAGCTGGTGTTTGCAGGTCTAGAGACAGTGACAGTAAATTCTGGTGTACCACTTCAGTGGGCCTGGCAATTTCCTGAGCTTTGATGGGAAAAGGGGGGGGCTCATTGCTGTTCAACCTCCTGTTTTAATTCTCTGACCTCTTTTACCATCCCAAACTTCCTCAATTCCCTTTTTTAAAGGATAAATGCTATCTGTGAAGAGTTAGCTGGTATTTCAAATTCAAAATAAAAGGGAAATTACAAGTTGACCAACTGATTTTTAGGTGAAGATTCTTAAGAGTTGAAGTTTCTTAGAAATTAGTATTAGTTGGAGATAAACTTATTCTAAATATTTTTTTAAATGAATGCATTATAATACTTTTGTAGCTCTAGCACAAAATGTTTACAGTTTTCAGCTAAAAGAAGATGGTAGTATAGATGTAGCATATAAAGCAGTTCATATTGCTATGAAAAAAGGTATTTATTTTTTYCTGTGCAGAGCTAAATGCAATAATTGTTTTTGTATGATGATTTTGTGCTAGCAACAATTTTTATTGTAAATTATTTATTTTAGTTGATCGTTACATGGGTGGTCAACTGTTCACTTTAGGCATTGGTTACAGTAATTTAATTTCAAGATATATTTTAAAATAGAATACAAGTGGTAATTGATGTGACTTGTTCTACTCTTGAATGCAGGTATCAAATCTGCAGAAGTCATATACAGATGATTTTTTCAAACTTTTATAGTTCTCATGTTTCAAAACAGAGTGGTATAACCTGTTTATAGAATACTTGCTAAGTGTATATTGTCACCTAAAAATATTTATTAATCCTTGCTTAAGATGAATTTATTAATATAGATAAGAATTTTTGATGGATTAAGTTTTTTACAATGTGAGTAACTTGGGCATTCTCCTAATATAGTTTAAATAAACTGCTTATTGTAAAGAAACTTTGTTTCATTGAAGTTCAGCTGTATATTAAACAATAAAATTTCAGWCMCCAGAAACCTATTGCTGCTTGGCAGCTGCCTGTAGTAGTAGTAGAATGTGTAAATGCTAGCAAAAGTAGTCATACATTACAAACAAGTAGAAATACATTAACTSATAAGGGATCTAAGAGATTTTCTTGTGCCTGTCATAAAATTTGTCTGCTCTAAAAAGTATTTTTCACAGCAGWTTTCATGGAAGTCTCTACAAATGAATGCTTCACCCTAATGAAGCCAATGTCCTCAGGTGCTTGAAGTGTTCAAAAGCTAATTATATTTGACTTTTACTTGGTGTGAATTACATGGAAATGTCCTTAGGCTTTTGTTCAATTTGGGGATTTTTGTGTCTTTTTTTAAGTTAACTGCAAGTTCCCACCTATTTATTTAGGGTCTCCATGCAAAAGGTAAGAAGTGAAGACCCCAGATTACTCGTCAGCAATGGACAGAAGCTGTTAGCAGTGTAGTATCCTGCTGGCAGCAGTTACTGTGARCTGTCAGGGAGCATTTCAGCTCACCTTTTAAATCAATTATGTCTGAGTCTGATAGAAGTCTTTTGGAATTGTTGCAGCATTTGGGTGTTGTGGGGGCCTGGTTAGTTTGCTTAGTTTTTTTCTCTGATGTGTGATAGTTACTATAGTTTATTTGATCAGTTTACTTACTCCAGGGATTGATCACCCCATGGGGGATGCTGATCTTCCCTTGGGGTTTTGAACTTCAAGTACTGATTGATGCCCCATCAGCTTTGATCACTTAGAACCTAGAGACAGCATACATGCTTCTGCACATCAGCTTACTTGGATCTAGATTTCTGCTGGTAATTAGAGGAGAAATACCAGAGATGTTGAGGATTTGAGGCTCTAGAGGCAGAAAGCCAGGCAAAAGGGCAACCTCTGTTWGTTAATACARTGCAACAGTGAGATTTCACCCACAYYTCTGTGCAAYGTCCATTTTTATCTGAACAGGTATTTTCAGGAAACATACTTCATCTTGCTATCAYTGCTTGCAAGAGCTTTAAATTTAACAAAATAATGATTTTTAGTTCCAGCATGTCTTGCTATTAAAACTATCAGTCATCTTTGGAACTGCATAAAGTAGCAAGACCTCCACAGCCTGCCCTCCCTCTGGCTACGTTSTAGCTTGGTAAAAGAGCTCTTACTGAGGACACCACATCTCAGACTGAACCCTTTTTATATGCAGGGAAGGCCGAGAAGTACTGAGGCCCTTTTATTTAATTACAGCCGAAGCTACTCTTCAGTTGGCATCTACATTCATGAAGGCACAATGAAGTACTAATTCTGGTTTCTGTCTAATGTAATGCTCAATAAAAGTGTAGGATAAAGTAACGTTTCTAACTTGGCTTAATGGTCTRCCACATGGAGAAGTGCAAGTTTTAGCTTTTTGACAACAGTGGATGCAGTCTACCCATCCTTTTCCTTTTTRCTTTAGCAAGAACAGAAAAGTAGACAGAACTATAAGACTGATGGCTGAAAATAGCCAAGTGAGTCAGGAACTGAAGTTTTGCTAAGACTAGATTCATTAACCCAGGTTTAATCTCWATTACATCTAGTTTTTCAGACAGTTCACCTATGTGAAAAGCATTTTAAGATGATTACTAACCCTAACTGCTTTTTCACTTTTACTTGGTGTGAATTACATGGAAATGTCTCTAGGCTTTTGTTCAATTTGGGGATTTTTGTGTCTTTTTTTAAGTTAACTGCAAGTTCCCACCTATTTATTTAGGGTCTCCATGCAAAAGGTCAGAAGTGAAGACCCCAGATTACTCCTCAACTGACTAAAGACAGTTATGAGAAGTTTTAGGGTTTACAAATGTTAAACCAAACTAATTGAGATAAACGAAAAGTTTTTATTTGGTGTAAAGTCAGAAATACAACATCTTTAAAATGCTCATAAGTTAAATGAAGGCCACAGTAGTGGGATGTAAAATGGCATGGAGATGAAATAACTGCTGTATACACACTATCCAATCTACAATACAAAACCATGATTTTAAAATGACTTTATCTAGGGAATTGCTGAAGTCTATGAAGCGCATGCTGTGTTAGCAGGTGACCTACAGAGCAGATGGARACAGCAGTGACGTGGCATTTAAGCTACGATGGCAGTGCAGTCTTTAGAAGTCAAATGCTTGCTGTGATTGTTCTTCCTTTAATGCTCAAACTCTGGACTAGCCATGTGRTCTACTCYACCTGCTAGCAATTCTTGGATTAATTTAGAGCTCCAGTAATGTAAGAAAGTAGTCCATAGAAGATTAAMATTAATTTTACATGTTGACAAGGACCCCATGACACRAATGSTATCRTCCRTTTTTCATCATTGGGTTTTTTGATCCAGAATTCTAAACAGCCCTCAAGACTGTTCTGTAAGTGCTTTGTTTGTAGTCTTTTGACTTTGTTTAGAGTCTTTTGACTCCAGTGAGCATTGTACGGCCATTTTAAATGGAGAGAAATGGAAATCTCACTTTTGGGAAGGGGGAACCTCACAATGTCAACTTAGACTTGAGACACAGCAGTRCCTAGCTGCTAAGAAACTTGGGATTTGAGAGGGATTTATTATTCTGTTACACTGACTCATTCACACCATGCTTGAGAGAGATCCTTGAACTAGTAGTTTCTTTTCAAAAGGTCAAGTAAAATGGCTTCATTACTGAAGCGAGAACTCAGTCCTAGCTAACGTCCWTAAATAAATCTGTAGTGCTGCTGTAGGGCAAGATGAAACAGATGCAACTAAATACTGCTAAAATGTACATATTTGTTTGTATTTCAGTTTCTGCTCTCCCCTARTACTGATAATGCTGAACATGCTGCCTCTGTGGGCTGAGCTCCCCTACAAAACCTATCATCCAAGTCAGGAGAAAACAGCACCTTGACATTGAGGCATTGCTCAGAGCAGCACAGTTTTGAGAGGCAAAGTCCACCTTTATTAACTGTATCCTTCTGCCTTAGGTGTTTTTATGCAGTGCCTCAAGAAGCACTTCACAAGCTTAGGCTGTGAGGCAGGAAAACAGCAGCTCTGAGGCCTGAAGCAAAGACAAGTTTGGCACTTCAGGAGGAAAGTAAAAAGGAGGAAGCAAAGACCTCAGTTCCTCACTGCAGATAGTTCATGAGCATGAGGAGCATTGCAGACMTCTTTCTGGAAAATTTATCACTGAGGTTTTTACTTAACTTTTTATCACACAACGGAAGAACTTCAGGAAGATCACACATTGTGATGATGTGCCTGATCATCAGCTCTTCAGGGAAATGGRAAAGTAGCAAGAGTTTCAAGAGTACATGTTACATCTGATACTGCATCAGTTTGGTATTTCCCTGATTAAATTGCTTGCCCTTGTTCCTCCTCTTACCCTCCCTCTTCCCAAAGAAGCTGAGGTGTTTTTCTGTATGCAAGCCCTGCAAACAATGTCATACTGTTCCTACTCAACAGAAATGCTTAACTGGTTTATAGGTTTTTGTTTTGTCTTGCAGAGCTATGAACAGCACTACACAGTAAACACATCTCAGGTGAAAAAAACTGAGGCAGTTAAACTCTGAATATTTTTATCAATTGAGGTTTYAACACAATATTGTAACTATTACTTGGCTAGTCAGGAAATCTACCCTAAGACCTCAGAGTCAGCCAACAGACCAYTGTTTAACCTGACAAACTAATCTGCTTTTTAACAAGATATGGTCATTTTTAAAACAAATACAAAAATTTTGTAATTATATACACTACATTTGCACATTGCTTAATCTTAATACACAAACTTCTGTCTCCTGTTCATGATAATGCTCTTAATTCTGTTTATTACCAAAGTTTATAATTTCTGAGACTCCAGTAAACCACAAACTAAAGTATTTTAGCTTATGTAGCCTATGCCAGTTAAAATAAATTAAAAAAACAAAACAAAACAGCAGCAATACAATGACATAATCTGTGAGTCAACCCTTACTTCCTTTTGCTTTTTGTGTCAGTTGTCTGGAAAACACTAGATGCTGACATCAGATTTTCTATATACTGTCCAAGAACTTGGTTTTCTGATTTCAGTTTCAAGTTTTCTTCCTTAACAGCATCTACTCGTGCTGACAGATCTGTGAAGGTGATATTATAAGAAAAATATTAGACATTATTGCATACAATAATGAATATGTTGTGTGAGCCCACATTAGACTACTCACACCTTTAATCCAGAAAACATTCCCACAGAGTATTATGTTACAAAACATTCTTTTACTTAGGTTTTTACCTAAAGGCCATTTTTCCAATATTATTTTGTAGTACACTATTTTGACCAACTTGTTAAACTTTACTGCTAGTCTGTAAGTTTATTACTTTTTTGAATTCTTGAATTAAGTTACTGCAAACTAAATTACTTGGAAACAAAGAGTTCAGTGATGAGCAGCCTCAGATGTGTGTCTTCTAATAAGCATGGACATATTAGCTGTATCACCGTTCTACTTCTGTGTATCACYAAGGTTGAGCAAAYATAATGTTGCATAAAAAGAGGAAGMAAACAACTATTTCCAAGACCTTGGTTTTCTACCTTCAGCTGCTTTAAGGGACATACTTCTGGACACYGTGACTAAGGGCAGAGCAGTCAGGTTCTCTTGCTTATTACTGTGTGCTTGTAAAGAATCTGATGTCTCAAGCTTCTAACCTTCAAGYGTGTGCTGCAGTTCCAGAACTTGATTAATAAGCCGTGTTTTCTCTTCTAATTCCACCTGATTCTCAGCCTCAACAGCTGCAATAAATCATGAGAGTTTTAGTGCAACCTCTGTTAACAGTTAGAAATTATACTAATTAGGATAACAACGAAGAACATTAAGAATTTATACCATCCATGTCGGCGTTCATCATTGTAGTAGGGGCTCTTTCCACTTTTGAAGAGARTTTTCTTGAGCGATACTCTGCTTAAAGAAAAACGAACAGAGGCAGCAATTACTGGAACTTCCATTGTATTTGAATTGTAGACATCTATTTCTAATTCTGAAGAGTCAGTGCTTTAGCCTAAGGCAGAGCAACCTTTTTCATCATTCTTTAATTGTTCTTCCTAGGCCTCACGCCGTACGCGCCCATGGTTCGGTGAGTAACTATGCCTGTTTACAAAAATAACTGATCTAGATCACTGCAAAGCATGAAATATCACTGTTCCAATGATGTAATCGCCGCCTTCTCAGCTSCGATCATTCTGGAATGGGTTATTCCAGAACTGGCTATTCCTGAATGCCGAAGCGGAATGGCCCTGCATTGTCCCCCCGCCGCTCCTGGCCAGTGCAGGGGCCTGCGAGACAGGGGTGCTGGCCTCGGGCCCTCGCATCCCCCACCCCGCCCCTTCCCATCCCCGCCTCGGACTGCCCCGACTCGAGGCAGGTGCGGTACCAGCAGCGCCCACGGGCCGGGGAGCGCCGGCCGGGGGGAAGCGGCAGCACTGCAGAGGGGCGTCCCCGCAGGGCC
>CADDXX010000598.1:100421-116401 GCA_902810485.1 Alauda arvensis
TCTGTGCTCGTACGCTCCTAGTGTTCAAAGCAGCGGTCCTCAATGGTTGGTCTCTCTGTRTAGTGTTCAGAAGAGATTAAGAAAAGGCATTTATTCCCGGGTGTGGAACCCCTTCAGATTTAGGTCGGTTGGGAAAGCSTGAGGAAGCTCCTAGAAAACAGTATGTGTGTGGTTGCGTTAGCTCCCAGGTGCTTGTATGTGGAGCTCTGGGAGAGAGGAGCCTCCCCGGCAGAGCCCGGCAAGTTTTCCGTGCCCCAGTTCAGAGCCGTGTACACCTGGCCCAGCTGCTTCCAGCCTGGCACCTCAGTAGCCTTGTTCACAGCAGCGTCCAGAGTAAGAAACCTGTGATTTARCTCCGTGCCTCTGGCTCTCACAGCGCTGAGAGCACATCACACAAGACCCTAAGTAACTKCACGGAGTTGCTCTCGTCTGATGGCTCAGTARCTCCAAAACARCRCTCCTGTGCCATTGTTCTTTCCCTGGGTGCTTGGAGGGAATAACCCTTGCAGAACGTGCTGCACAGGGTCCTCACTTTGACCTGACAGCACAGTCCATGAGCCACAGCAAAGGAATGAAAAACATTCATGACCTGAGCTAATTTTGGTGGCTTCACTGAAGGGACTGCACTGCATAACTTGTAGTACTATGYCGTTTGAAAACATATGTTGCAGTGAAATATATTCACATTGTATCTGCAAATTGCAGTAATACATCTMGTTGTAAATAAATGATTCGATGCTGTGCAGACATTCAGAAAGATAAAGGCATTTGGGAAGTGAGCCCTCTGCTGTATTTTTAAATACACTTCAGAAAGTGTATATTTCTAACATCTTCATCTTCTGGCTGCCTCCACGGTGTTATCTTTGTGTCAATGACCTTTTTTAACCTTACAATCAGATAAATTCAGATTATACTGGATGCTATTCAAGGTCTGAAAATGTACCGCAAGTAAAGTCTTGCTATCCATCTGTACTGGAAAATGAGTCCGTTTCCAGTGACATAACAAAAATCACACCRATCAAACCCTTGTGATCTCCAAATCCTCAGACAGCCCTGGCAGCCCTCTCCACGGGCTGAGACCAAAAGCCACCAGTGTTTCTGACACAGGCCAAGGAGGACCTACCCCCCGCCCCCCGTCCCGGCTCCTGCCCATCCAGGAGACCCAGAGAGATACTCTGGTCTCCCATATTCCATTAGCATGTTTACATAAAAGCATATCACGGTCTCTACAAAGGGCATTTTCAACACAGCAATCCTTATTTCTTGCAAGCAGTCCTCTCAGGTGTTGGCTGGGCTTTAGGAGCTTGTTGGAAATTTTCCTTGATTGCTGTTTTTAAAATGCCAGGTGTTTGCACTGTTTGGATCTTGCTTGCTGCACTGGCAAACCTGGCAATCCACAGGTTCTGCTAATTCTTTCTAATGAGACAATCTCCAGCACTTGCATTAACAGGGGAAAAAATTACTGCCTGATTCTCCAGGTGTGTACAGATGGATGGAGACCTGGCTTACCTGGTGAGGAATGTGCTGTGTTTTTATACTGTAAGGTGGGGGAAAAATTATTGTGGGCTGATTTTGAGGAAACACACCTCTCTGCTGCAGAAATTCCTTTTTTCTTGCTGCATTGYAGCTGGAGATTATTGTCAAAACTGTCCCAAAATGAGCAAATGGGGGAGATCTTTGATGTTAAATTAGGGGACAGAATAGAAACCAGACGTGTTGGCTCCCATGSTGTTGTAGCCAAAGCAGTAGTAATTTCAGGAGCTGCTGGTTTACCCACTGTTTCCTTTTTAGTATGCGTACCGTTGGGGTTCATTCTACTTTGCCTGGTTGTGGTTTCTCACTGTAGTACTTTCTTTTGATTCTGAACTCTGAGCATGATCACCAGGGTGAACTCCTTTTCAGAAGTCAACCTCTGWGAGAGGTTTTTTTTGTTTTTCTTTTAGAGAAAGCTGTTCTGAGCTCCCACTGTCAGCATTGCAGAGAGTTTATCAGCAGAGAGCAGATGACATTTCTAGACTACAGAGKGCTGTGTGTTATAAGGTTAGTATTGAACACTCCAGGGACCAAAAGGTTTGGATTGATACTGTTGGGTGTAAATTCCACAGAAAGAATGCATAGCTCATCCTGTGTTCTTTTAAAAAGGCTTGCATTCCTAACCCTTCCTGTATTTTCCAGTGCAAAGAAGGCAACTCCAGAATTCTAAATATCCAGTGCACCACTACTTTTAAACAAATAAACACCAAAAAACACACACCCACTCAAAACCCCCAAAACACAAATGCAAAAATGCCCAAACCAAATATATGACAGATTAAAGGTCCACAGCCCATACAGCCCTTGTATGAGAAGTGCACCATGAAACCAGAAGTTTAGTGTATCACATGCTTTACCTACCCGGCTTTTAAAATTCCTTGCCTCACCTGTCTTGCACTGTGTAATATATTATCAATTAAAAYGTTTGTGCACTTTAAATGCAAAACTTTAGGGATATAACCCAACAATCAGTTTCCTTTTATAACACAGAATGTGTCCCAGGGAAGGCACCTATGCACATTATGACGCAAAGTTGGGTGGGGTGTTGATTTGATGGGTCCTGCACTTGGGGCACAACAACCCTAGGCAGGGCTGCAGACTATTTTCTAAGGCATTTGGTTAGATCAGAGGGGGGGGGATTCATGATATTGTCATTATATTAAATTTATAGGARCAAGCTTCAGTTTACAAATGCAGCTATCTATACTTACTTGTGTCCTGAGGTCTAGTTAGATTTTCTAAAAGTAGCTGATGTCACTGGCAAAAGGAATCAATTTATTCAGTTTCACTGAAGGAGCAATTTTTGCTTAAAATAAAACAACCTCCCTAGGATATAAAGTATCATTAAKAGTTTACCTGAATTCATATACAGGTACAGTTACAAACTGAGAGGAGAGGACTTGATTGCTCTGCACTCAGACTTTGCTGCTAATGACAAACATTTCCAGACRTTTTATTTCTAAAACTCGGTTTTACATCCTGTTTTTGCCATGGCACACAGTGCAAACCAACAAGCCTCTGACTTCCCTTTTGGCCATGTTCCAGGCAGCAGAGGCGCCTGCGTGAGCTGACTGGTGACAGAGGCTTCACTGTTCACCACTACAATAGAAATGTATCCTTTCTTTCACTAACAGAGGAAGGCATTGTATGTSTTGCTGAGATGACTTTGCTATTTGAACTCTGCTGTTTGCTCCTTTGACTAATTATTGCCACAAAGAAGMCAGAAAGGAACACAAGTGGCTTAGGTCTTTCTCTTTGCAGTGCTAACTTGCGAGACCCTTTACATCAAATCTTCATCCTTTTGTTTCTCTGCAGAAATAACAGACTCTGAGGAGGCTTTTCTTTATTCATGTAATGTTGCTTTACACCAAATTCTTTGCAACTCTTATTACTTTTTCAGAGTAACCTCAAAAAGCTTTTGTTGCCTAGTGCATAGTCTTGTGCAAATTTACAACTGGGATCTTCTGTTAAATGCAGAATTTGAGTACTTTTTAGATTGTGCTTTTCCCAACGAAATCAATTTGTACAAAATGAGCAAATACTTTGGCTTACATTGTTCTAACTCATTGGTGTCCTTACTTATTGTGCATGTCTTGGTTTTGCCTGAGTGAGAATGGGACCTCATCAGATAATATAACCTGTGAGCATAGAGTTGGAATGAAAAAATGCAGTCTCTTTAGAAAGTCTACAAAAAGCAATCCTCAGAAAGTAATAATTTTTCTTTATCCCTGTAGAAGCCTGYCTTCATATAGTTACATACATCTGTATGGCCAACATATGGCTGCATCCTATCCTTTGCAAGATTGAGCATGAGAGCAAAACTTCTCATTTCTACTGAGTCCACAAAAATGCATTTTTAAATAGACTGAGGAACTGTACTCTTTGCAGCTTTGGGCTGTGAATACCAACATATATTRCATAATATTATCCTCTTATCTGTTTGATCATCCTTGTAATAATCAGCTATAGGTTTGCCCCCAGATTTTGTGGRAGGATATTTAGCAAGGTTCCATAAAGCTTTACTGGTAACTTAATTAGATGAAAAACTGCTTTGTCTTTCTATAAGTTAAGGGTTTGTATCTGCTTTTAAAAGGATGGGTTTACATGAGAAATGTAGTCACTAATGSTGGCTTTCTGTGAAGTGTATTTGAAAAAAGAGTAAGATAATTTATAGGTATTCTTCATTGAGGAAAGAGGGCCTTGATCTGCTTATTCAACATTGATCAGAAGTACAATAAAGAAATTTTTTGCAGATGTTAGACAATATTTCACTGCTTTGTTTTACTTCAGGTTTGGTTTTCTCTGTGCTTTTGTTTGGGTAGGTCATTTTTTGAGGGAACTTTATCTAGTGCTGTGAGTTTCTAAAYTGTAAGATATTTCTTTCATTAAAGGTAAAAATATTTTCATCTGTTTTCCTTTATTTCATCTGCTGTTAATATTGCTATTAAAATACTTTCCAGAAAGTTTCTATCTTGCTACCATTTTGTGTTTGTCTTATTTTACATGGAAGTGTTTTGTTTTTGCTACCTGTGTACTTAACAAATAGAAAGACACTGCTCTTTTGAAAGAGCAGTAGCTATTAAATATTCATGGCTTGTACTTGGTTAAGGAGGCTCAGTAACCCCTGTTGCTTTGACACAATGGCTCTKCACTGTACCATGGAAACTTTGATATGAAGGCTGTATTCTGATTATCGTTCAGATTTACATATGTAGTTGTTCTACTTGCCTGTTCAGTATCTTTCCAGTATGTTTTAAGAAATAGGGGGGAAAACCTTGTGCAGTAACAAATGTGCTCAAGATCACTAAAAACCAGCGAGCCTGTTTAATATTTAATGAAGGAACACTTGCATATAAAACATCGTCATTCTCAGACAAAGTCCACTTAGGATCTCCATGTTGCAAGCCTAGTTTCCTTACTCCTTGCTTGAACTTGCTCTTGTCCATCCTAAGGAATCTTTTTCTGTCTCACTGTGTGGACTTTTAGCTTCCCTGCTCTTCTGGTATTGATGTTATTCTSTAGTCTTACTGTTAGAGCCATAAGGCTCACTGTCTATTAGCTTCAATGCCCCAGAGTTACTGTAATTAGTCTTAAATTCACCTGGGAGAGTTAAAGAAGACTGTTTCCTACAAAATATATCATTATCTCTTCCTGTTGTAGGTTAGGAATTTTCTTATACTTTCTAACCTCCAGGTGTTGCCAGAAGAAATGGACCAGGGTTTTCATGTTCACCATGAAATCTCACTGTGTTTACCCTGTGTACCTTCAAGCTATAGGCTTGCCTGAAAACGTCACTTATTTTCAGTTATTCTGATTTTACTTCTGCTTTCTGACTGGCAGTCCCCACCTCTTCACTACCAGGGGAAATGCTGGAATAAAGAGGCCTCTGTACTGCAARCATGAGCTTTCTCTGACCCTTAGTGTTCTGCTTCAGTCAAGAATCCAGCAGATTTTAAGTGCTAASTTTCTGAGGTGCAGTACAGTCCTGTTTGCTGTGTTGCTGATGAGATCTCTTTTGTTGGAGTGACATCTGTCAGGGTTTAGCTTTGATTTTCAAGCCCCRAATGCCAAGACTTGGAAACCCACTGGCAGTTGGTGCTTAGATAAGAGAGTTTTTAACCTTGCTCTATTTTCTCATGGGTATTAACATTTTCCAAGCTGCAGGGTGCTGAGGTTAGAGCAGGAGAGGAGGCTGGTGGGTGTTTGCCTTCTGAAGAAAAAGACTTGACATCTCCTGAAAGACTAAGAAAGCCATATGGCAAAAACACCCCTCTGTGAGACAGAGCAGAGTGAAACCCATCCAGTATAACAGAGTCATCCCTCACTCAGCTTCTTCTGGGTGCTTGGCAAAGAGAAGAYGATCGTGCCACTGAATGCTGCCCCCCCCATCTGTTCTTGATATGTTACCAGCTGTGCAACAGCTCACAAAACAGTGTCCTGTATGGTACCCTTTCTCTACTCTTCTACACCCTGCTACAGGAAAAGAGTGAGATTCATTGTCAGGAGAACCCTCCATTATTGTGCAGCTTGGACCATGCTGGACAATGAAAGATTGCCTTCATGCAAACASTTTTGGGCCAACCACATCTTGGTGTCAGCAGCCCCCTGTACGATGTACAAAGTGCATTCAAACATCCAGCTCAGCCCCATCACACTAATATGGAGCTGCTAACAGAAAATTGTGTTCTAAAAATAAGGTGAACTTAGTGGATTTGGGTTGTTTTTTTTCATATAGGAGGTAATTAAGGCATGAACAATAACATTCCTTTTGGAAAAAAAAAAGGGGGGGGGGAAAGGAAGGAAATGTGTTGTTCAAAAATAAGCCCTCCAGATCACTAGTAGTGTGAATTAGCAGCCATGCTCTTTGGCAGCCATGCTGACATAATCAAGTTGATACTCTGGCTTCACCTTTCTAAATAATTTATTATCAATTCATATTACCTCATCTCATTTTTCCACTATGTAGGACTCTCCTACTTCCCCTTACAAGTAACTTTTATTCCGTAAGTGGGGAGGAGACGGGTGGAGGGGTAGGCAGTCTTTGCTTTTGTAGTTTCCTTTAAAACAATTAAATGTTTAATAGTGGGGATTTAAAGTATCACCTTATTTCCATTACCAATTAGCTTGCATAATTTCTTGCGAGTTCCCACTAGAGTATGTCAGAGGTTTATTATTCTATATACAGCATTATCTGTGTTTTATTTGGTAGTAATAACTACTGAGTTAATATTTCTGTAACAGTGTCTCTCTAACCAGTGAAAGGCTCTATGTGCTCACATGGAGAGTGTACATTACCATATGCCAATATATGAAAACTGTGGTAGCCTCCATGCCCCCAAACCCTCAGTTCTTAGCTCATCACAAGGCTTATTCAAACCGTGCAACTAAAAAAAGTTTTGCTTGAGGGTATTTGCTAAAAATACCTCGTGCTGGTAACCAGGACAAACTTGCCTGCTCTCACACTGCTGTTATTCAGCCTGTGGAATTTGCATTGTATCAGTAGAGTACWGCAGTCTCTTACCTGACTCATCTGCCAAAGAAATGTTGGTGAAYGTGCCATCCTCCTCGTCCAAAGGTGATTCCATTTTGCTGCCTTTTCCCAAAGTTTCTGAGATGTGTGTTAAGCATGGCAGTTGTCAGCCATCTTTAAGTGCACACGTGACTTCTCTGGTTAAATCTTTAATGAGTCCAGCACAGGTGTTATTGCAGCTGCACACGTCTTGCTCTGTGTGCTGTCTCCTCTGAACCTTGAGCTCTTCTGCGGAAATCGTTGAGCTGGAAGGTTTCTGACTTCTCAGTGCRTTGTCAAACAAATGCTGAACAAACACTGCTATCCCAAGTTCTTTTTATAACAGAATTGTATCCATCCTGGCTGGCTTTTTGTTATCATTGTTCTTCATTTTCTCTATGACTGCACTTGGGATTTTCTTGGAGGGGTTTTTGATAGAGAAAAGAGCAGAAGTAACTTAGTGTTCAGGAAATGTTCCTTGCAGTCTGTGAAAATACAATGGGCAGATCTGGGAGCAACAATTTTAAAATACAACCTTCAAATACTCTAGGAACGTGAGTGATTTTACTTACATGAAATAGCTGCATCAAAAGCAATCAGGTAATGTGAAAAAGTGAAGGTATATAAATGAGTCTYTGACATTCTGTGGTAGAAGCCAGGAGCCAGGAAGAGAAATCAAGTTCAAAGAAAACCCCACTTTAGTCATCTTATTTTGCTTCTTAAAGAATGCWGGACATAGTTTGAATATACAAATTTAAAAATCACCTCAAACTACTTTAAGAATACCTTTAAGAATATCTTTTGTTTTTACTCCTRGAATACAATGTTTTGCTGCAATTAATTTGAAAATATAAGATGGCCTTGWTTGAAAACAGAATAGTGAATAGTGGAATCATTATTTTCAGGGTGTTGCTTGTTCAGAATCTACCTGTCCTTTATTTTTTAAATYTTGTATTCAGAAAAAGACTGTATATGAAGGGTGATGACAAATGCTTTTTTTTTTCTTAATTGTAATTCAGAACCTCTCTAAAGTCTCACTRAAAATCAAATCCTAGTTTTGTGAAGCACTGACCAACTATTGAATGAGAATTCTCTGAATTTACAGTCTGCCTTTCACACTTTTGGATRTAATCTTGGACTTCTGAGACAGCTTCTTTGTACAAAGACAATGCATATAACTTTGCAGGACAAAATACATAAGACACAGAATCACAGAATTAAAAGAAAAGACCTCTGAGATCATMAAGTSCAACCTTAGACTGATTACCACTGTTAACCAGAGCATGGCACTGAGTGTCACATCCAGTTGTTTCTTGAACACCTCCAGAGATGGTGACYCCATCACCTCCCTGAGCAGTCCATTTCAATGTTAAAAAACCCTTTCTGTGAAGAAATTCTTCCTGATGTCCATGTTGAACCTTCCCTGGYRCAGCTTGAGGCCATTTCCTCTTGTCCTGTTGCTTGTTGCCCRGGAGAAAAGACTGATCCCCATCTGGCCACACCCTCCTGTCAGAGGGTTCTRGAGAGTGAWAAGGTCCCCCCTGAGCCCCTTTTTCTCCAAGAGAAACACCCTCAGCTGTCTCTCACAGGATTTGTGCTCCCTCAGACCCCTCCCAGCWCCAYTGCCCTTCTCTGGACASGCTGCAGCACCTCAGAGTCTCTYTTGCACTGAGGGGCCCAGAACTGGACACAGGGCTCGAGGTGTGGCCTCACCAGTGCTGAGTACAGGGGGACACTCACTGCCCTGCTCCTGCTGGCTGATCCAGCTGATCCAGGCCAGGATACCTCTGGCCTTCTTGKCCACCTGRGCAMAGCTGGCTCATGYTCAGCTGCTGTTGACCAGCACTCCCAGGTCCTTTTCTGCTGGGCAGTTTTCCAGCCCCTGCCCCAGCCTGTGTCRCTGCCTGGGGTTGTTGCAGCCCAAGAGCAGGACCCAGCACTTGGCCTTGTTGGACCTCACACAATTGGCCTCATCCCATTGATCCAGCCTGTCCAGATCCCTCTGCAGAGCCTTCCWGCCCTCCAGCAGATCAACATTCCCACCCAAYTKGGTGTMATCCRTGAGTTTACTGAGGGTGCACTTGAACCCYTCATCCAGWTCAATAAAGATGCTGAWCTGGGCTGGGCCCAATAGTGAGTCCTGGGGGCATCACTACTAGGCCATCAAGTAGATGTGGTACTATTCACTACTCCAATGACACCAAGCATTGGATTTGGTGCAGCTTACAGAAATTATAAATGCTATGCTACTTTTTAGGATTTTTTCTTCTGATATTTTAATTGCTTTGATTTATTTAGGCTTTTCTGTTGGTGTCAGTGAAGTTATTGAGAGCTGCTTTCAGATATTAYTGAAAGCCAAGCACATCTTGCATTTTCACAACTGTGTTGAGTTGCTCATTTTTTGTTTCATACAGATCAGAACCAGCTCAACATTTACAATATTGGTGTTGGGYTAGGGATTGGACTAGATGATCTTGATAGGTTCCTTTCAACTCAGCATGTTCTCTGATTCTTGATACTCTGTAAAGAGATTTAGTGCTTTTGTCCCAGGTCCTTGACTATCACAAAGGGGTTCTGGATCAATTGGGGTTTTTTTTTTCCTCTTTCCAGGATGTAACAGCATACTTCAAAGCTCTCATGATGAAGATAAAGCTAGAAAACATTTTGATCTTTTGTCTTCATTCCATCTTTTATTGTTCTCAGACATGCTGTGTGTGGTAGAAGCATTTCAGCAAATTAGTTTGGGAGGTCAGTTTCTAAAAACATATGCAATTATATAACCTGTTACSTCTGAATTTTTAAAAATTGTATGCTTGTAGAACCTAAGGGCTGTATCACTGTGAAGGCCCTATCTGATCAGTTTAATTTATTTCTCGAGCCTATATCAATATTTTTCTATTATACTGGCTGTGCAGGTACCCTCTGGTAAATACAGTTTCCATGTAAAGTATTAGCTCGTTTCAGAGAGCTTGTCACAGCAGCCAAGAGAATATGGATGCTGTGCAATTGTTATCCATGTCTAGATCAAAGCCATTAGCAGAAGTGTTGCAGAGCAAAAGCTGTATTTTAATAAGAATAAGAAAGATTCCTCTGGGTGAAGAAGTATATGATTTAGGGAGGAGTTGGGCTGTCTCCTGAGATACACCAATCCCTGCAATTTATGGAGTCAAGCTCTTGTATTTGTGCCAAGTGCATTCCACTCCATGATATCAAAGAGGAGTTTTTTGTCCTGCCCTCAAGAGTCAAGACTCCAAGGCTMAAAAGTAAGGCTCTCTGCAAATGCAGAGCTCATTAAAGCTCCCTGTGAAAGAAAGGCCTTTGGACAGATGGCTTGTTTTATTCATTTCCTCAGTCAGTGCCTCTGAACAAGAGAGGGAAGGTGTAGGTATGTGTCTTTGGGTGCCTGGGTGCACCTGTATACAGATAAAGATAACATGACACTCAGGACCCACACTGTTCTACAGAARCCCTTTGCTTCCTGTGAGGAACTGGAATCAGGGAGATTTATGGGAGACTCATGCAGCTTGCTTGTGGAAGACTTACTTACCAACAGAGATGGGATTTGAAAGGAGTCTACAGTGTGATTCTGTTTCTTTCTTGCCCCAAATAGTCTTTGTATTTAAACATGCACCTGTATTCTATAACTTTAAAGGCACTGTGGAATTAACTGTGGCTTGCTATGGTGAGAAACATTTTCTTTGATGGTGTCCTGRTATATTACTAGTGAAAAAACATCTTTGGACAGGAGATGCCATGTTAAAGTGCAAGTACCCATTTCTTGCTGTCGCCATGTTTCTTTCAAAAGGAGGAACATAAAGGAACAGCAGCAGACAGAGGAAGAAAAAAGCTTAAAAGGAAGCTACATAATGGAATTAACTGTCAGAGCACAAGGAGTTTAGTTATTTCCACGAGTGAATTATTTTCACTGGAGTAATGGACATTAATGTAAAAGTTAATTTGGTTATAAAATATCAGTTCATCTTTCTGAGGGCTTCATTACCAAGTTGAGCAGAGTTGTAGAATGCTGAACAGCTGTCCTGGCTGCCTTTTAAAATAGGTGTTAGGAACTGTCAGAGGAGATTGAGGGTAGGGGAAGTATGGGAACAGCATCTTCTACAGCTGCTCCTGAGCCTTTTGTTTGATTTTATAGCAGCAACATCAATTCTTGTAGCCATGTGCTGGCCCGGTTTTGATGAGTGTTGATAACAAGCACATCAGCAGATCAYTGTCTGGTTATGATGGCCATGAAAGCAATAGATAAATGCCCAAGAATGTCTTCAGGCTTGGTACTGAAATGGAGCACAGCATTTTGTAGTTGGTCTGTGTCAAGGACACAATTGTAGAAGAATGATCCTTAGATTGAAAACACTATAGCTGAACCTCCCTGGTAGTAGGTTTGCATTTTTATTACTGTAAGTACTGTGTAACTGTTTGCTAATTAAAGTGATTTAATAGTGACCTGAAAGGGAAGTTGGCTCTGAGTTAAGTAYGGATTTATGGAGTGTTTTAGTGAAACCACAGCATGTGCTATGACTCCAATTTATACCAACAGTGTAACAATGTTTATAGCAGCAGGGTTGAGGCAGACTTTAGTACCACTCCTTCATTTAGGGTTCAAACTTGTGCTTACAAACGGAGCTACAACATCAAAATATTCCACAGCCCTCTTCACCTGCTTCWTTTGTTTCCTATTACAGTGCTAATTTCTTATCTCTGTGAGTGCACAGGTGCAGTGCTTTTTGGAAACAATTTTCAGTAACTGTTTCAAAGGGGAAAGAGTTTAGTCAGTTGAGAGACATTTTTGTARTCTGCATCACTTGGCAAAACCTCACTGACTCCTTTTCCCAAGGGTGTAATCCTCTAGATGTGCCTGCTGTTGCTCAGGTACTTTCTGTGTATCAATAATAGAAAAGTTTGGGAATTTTTCAAAGGCAGAAAAATGCTCAAGTAAAAGAAGATTACTGTTGCTTTCAGAGAGCACTGGGACAGAGTCAGAGCACTGTTKGTAGGTAAGATCCTTGTTGCAGTGCAGTTGTAGTGGCTGATCTTCCATCAGGTTGCACTGTGCAGTCCTAATGTGTTCTGCTTTTGTTATACAGTGGTTTGATCAAGAGTCAAGTTTTGTAAATGTGGGTGTGTAGGATGTAAGCAATGTAGTAAGCAAGCCACTAAAAGATTCTGAACTAAGAAAACTATGTTTTGGATCTCAGGAAATGTATTCTTCTGCTTTTAGTTGACACATTTAAAAACAAACCCTGCTTTTAGTTGACACATTTAAAAACAAACCCAAAAATACTCCTTTAGATACTTATTATTTTCCAAGACAATAAGCTCTGTGAAAAAAGCAGAATTTGAAATTAGTTCTCTTACACAAAATATTCTAAAATACATCCAACATATCAATTTCCCACTGTTTATAAACCACAGCATTTTAAAACTACATGCCCTGTTAGGAAATGGCAGCTGTCAGTTCATTTCTCTTTTAGTGAACTTTGACAGRAGGAGCTGTGGCATGTGTTTAGTGCATGTYAGTAAAGCATTAAGCACACCAGTGMATTCACAGGATGTTCAATGCTAGGCTGACACTGTGGGACAGTAACCTACTTGCAGAACAACAGTTTCCTAAGGTGGTGACAAAAATGTAATAAATGTGTTATTCACAGATTTAATCTGCAAGCTGAGGTATGTTTACACTTGTTAGCAAGTGTCCTAGGTATTTACTTTCTTCCTCTRCTTCYTTTCTCACTCACCCCTTACCAGTTTAATGTACTTACAGGCCATGTTGTGACTGAGATTGTCTTCCAGATTTTGAGATAGATTTCAAGATGCTCCTGCTATGCAGATGCYCATCATTATTTGCAAATSCTGCTTCTGAAACTTCATCCAAAATTGCCACCTAGAAACCATCCACAACTGCCCACTTGTACTCATAGCCTCTAATTTACTATATTTAATTTTTGTAAATGCATACATATTGTTCTTTTCTGCATGAGTAATTTTTTTAAATTTGGATCCGCTCTCTCAAAATGAGTGACTTGATCTTAACATCTGGTAGGCATATCTTAAAATAGACCCACTTTCCTTCACATTTGTACATTCTACCCTCTCAGATTTCCTGTYGTGTGTCTTTCTAGATGTGGAGAACATCTGTCTTCTAAATTAAAAAAAAAAAGAAAATTAAAAAAATATACTGCTTCAGACTGCTTCATATACTCCTTTAAGTTTAATTCTGTTGTGATTCCTGTGTAAACCAGACAGTGACCAGGCAATGGGGGAGCCTATCTATATYTCACTAGTGTGTGCTTTTACATTTCCCATTCCTTTTTCTTTCACCTGATACATCATCAGTCTTAACTAGGTGCTTCAGCATCTGTGCAGAGTGCAGCAGCACAGGACCCTTCCCAGGACTTTGGAATGATCAATCTGCTCTTCTCTTTGAATGAAAGCCCTTGCTGCTTCAGTCCATTGATCTATGATTCCAGAGATGGCAGTARTTCAGGAACAGGCCTCAAGTAATTTCTGCATCTCTGGTAGTATTTCACAGTGTTCAGTTAAGACACTAGGAAATTGTTGGTTAGCTCACTGGCGGGGACCAGTGTAGGAAATGATGAGACACTTTTTTCTTTCATTACTCTGTAGTCATACTAAATATTTCCTCCATGTCTTTGGAACACAGAGATGTAGAGCATTTGGCAGTGCAYACCCTATCCCAGTGTGTGTTTTCCTTCTGTTTTTGGCAGTGTATCTGACCACTCTAGCATCCTTCTGAAGTGAGTGTGACCCAGAAGACAGGAACTCTTCCTTCTTATTCTTGGTCATTCCTAGCCCCCTCCAGGTCTGTAACCAGCTGAAACCTGTTTGCTGTTTCTGTTCCATAGTGCAGATAAAAGGAAAACATTTCAGATTTTAAGTGTATAGCTATTAAAATTGTCATTGTCAAATGGCTGGGAGAGGCTTAATCCAAAGAAAGCTTATTGATTAATCAGCAATTAAATGCATATAATACTAATARATTTTATTTTGTAGAAGTATTGCAGAAATCAGTGGGTCTGAATTCAGCCACAGAAACTTTCTGCACAACAGTTTAAGTGCTGAGATCTCTAGTTGGAGTACTTCAGCAATGTAATGTAAGATATTTCAGTGCTGGCCTCAGAATTGGAGCTGGTTTCAGGAGTAAAGTGCCTTGTGCTGTAGCAGCAAGGCAGGCATTGGTACACAGTGCAGTAKGGTGTCAGCCTGCCAGCTCTTCTGCATTTTTTCTCAGAACCTTACTGCTTATTGGGGGAAGAATAGTGGAGATACAGAAAGCATTTTACCATTTGCAAAATCAGATGTGATCTCTTCATGGCCTGAATCCTGCCTGTAGGAGAAGGGATTACAGGCCACCTTGCCCCTGATGAGTCACAGCTGTATCCAATAAAGAGAAGTGTGATAAAAGGGAGTGGGTTGACTGSTGAGGGGAGGGATTTGAGGACAACCTGGAGGAAGAGGAATAAATACTGAAGGAACAATCAGAAGGACTGGGCTAAACAGGAGMGAGAAYCACTGCTATAAGGTCAGTCTGRGTCTACAGCTGGAACCTRCAGTCACAGTCYRKCTGGGTAAAAGCCTGCATTCAGAGTCTGCAGACYAATCCRTGCAGTCAGAGTTYAGCRGGAAATMACCAGCAGTCAGAGGCTGYAAGGGAAACCCACAGTAGGAGCTTGCTGCAGGCAGAGTCAGTGAATGGTTGGAGTCAGGATGGCTGAGCTGTAAAGAGGRATAAACCAGGACYCTTTTCATGCTGTGATTAATAAGATGTCTGTGTCYTGGCTCATTTCTACCCTCTAAAAAGAGGACTGCTGCAACATTGTCTGCTCTAGGCTTGATGAACTTCATTGGGTACTCTTACTGGACTGCCTGCTCTTGCTGCAGGCTTTGAAGGAGAGGATCATGTGAGAACTCCATATGCTGGTCTTGGGTACTTTGTGTGTGTACCAAGGGGTGATTTTGGCTTGTTCATAGCCTTGTAATGTACAACTAGTGAAGAGGACTGGGTCCAGAGTACCAGGCAGAATTACAAGCCCTTGGTGACTTATTAGCTGAAACAAATAWGGCATTTGCCATTTTCTCTACTGAAACAGTGACCAAAGAACATAAACAGGCTGCTGCTCCTCATTTGGAGCAATATGCAGAATAAGTTGTCAAAGAACAACAAGGTCCATGCATGTAACGCCTATTTTTTAAAGCCCCATACTTCAATAAATATTATTTAATAAATATTATTATTGCAAGCAGATGCCCCATTTGAATATCTCAAGTTTCCTGTTGTCACATGTCTGGTTTCTAGAGGAATTTGCAGTGGAATGCAATCATGTAACACATTTGCTCAGTCATTTGTGTCTTGCTTATTTTTGGATGTTGTCTATTTGAGCTGCAGCTATGCTGACTTTTCTTTAGTACAAGTCTCCTGGAGGATTATTGCTGATGGCATCTGTGGCCAAAGCTAGTCTGGAGAGATGAATTATTTAATGTGACTAATGCATTTAATGGACTTGATGATCAATAGTACTTACAACAATRCAATAGCAGGGAARTCTCAGTTGAGAGCAGGAGATGTTTTCAAATATGATAAAAATCATTTCTGGAGAAGGAAGTTGGTTTTGGACATATATTTTCCCCTATAAAATAGGATATTTCCCCATGGCTTTGGTAGAATTGTGTGTAGACCTTAGTTTTGTCATGAGTCTTAAAATAGTTGGTTCTTCCTTAAAAAAAAAAAAAAACACGACAGAAACTATGTGAGAATCTTCATGGATTTTATTTCTAAAATGCATGACTTGTGATAAGGAAAGAAAGTTAAAAGGATACCTGTGAACCATGGCAGAAACTGAACACAAATGTGAAGTATCTGATGGTATTAAGGCGAAATGCTGGTACTTTAAACCTAAATCCATGA
>CADDXX010000598.1:131385-164944 GCA_902810485.1 Alauda arvensis
GAATCACATTTAACTCTTATGTTATCTTGGGGTCATTTTATACTGGATCTCCTATTTCAATAAAAATATCAAGAGGAAGCACARGTACAGTTAAATGTACTTGAATTATAGCTTCCCTTTTGTGAAATTACTGCAACAGGCATCCACATCAGGAACAAGAATTTGCCATTTGTTGCTCATTGCCAGAGATTTAGTATTTTTTTACTAAAAAAAGTTCAAAACTTACCTAGCTATATATTTTTAAAATATGTGTTGGCTTATTGCCAATATCTGGTATATTATAACAATGTTGTTACAGCCTTGTTATTATAACACACAACACCTACATTTGTTATACCCCTCTTCTTTGGGTGTCGTGGCTAGAAAGATGGCATGTAAAACATGTACTGCAAAATGCATGTTCAATTCCATAAGAGCTAGTACATGTAAGAAACAAAACCATCAGTGTGCTTGTTTGTTGAAAAGGTCCCTAAGTGGCCCTGCATTTTCTTTTAGTCTGTGCTACTGTGGAAGCYGAGAAAGAGGAATGCTTCTTGGAGACTGAGGCACTAGGAAATCAGAAGACAGAAATTCAAACTGTATCACTGATCAAWATGTCCAGGATACATTTGGGCAAGGTCTGCTGCTCTTGTCCCTTCTTCTCATTTGGTAATATCTCTTCTCCTATGGTCTCTCTGGCTCATCTGTTTAGAYTGTTTGCCCTACTCTGGAGAACTGTTTGTTGTTTTATATTTGAACAATACCAGTTTTAGTTGGGGTTAATTTATCCCATTAATCATCTGTGTTCTCATTTGGCATCCAGTTGCTCTTCCTGTTCCAGTACTTGTCAAATACTCACTTGCACTTGCTTAAAAAACCTTCCAGTTTTCTAGTGAAGATTTSAATTTTTGATTTGCAAAGTTTGAATGCAATTGTCTTCAGCAWCTCATTTCTTTGGCAATTGAAAGCAGACTTTGTTTCAAAAGAGAGGTGTCTACTATAATTATGAGGGCTGTAGYACAATSCTGTACATCAGGCTTTAYCTCAAAAGSATCTAGCCACTACTGTGTGRCTTCCAGGATTTTTAGATTTYCAAGGAATGTAGAAAAACCCACCAACCTCTCCATATTTTCCATTTGCATAACTTTAAATCAGGATCTTTTGTTGGTACTTTAAAATTAGGTTGAGCTGTGTGCTTATTCTTTTGGGGAATAAGATTCTACGTTTTCAGGCCCCTGATCTTTTGATTTAATATTTCAGTGCACAAATATAARCCCATCTAGCTGATTTTCCAAACACATGTGGTAGCTGGCTGCATCCTGAATCTAGTGTTGTTGAGGACTGCCCTGAGATAAGTTACTGTATCTTGATTTCTTTTCAGTAGTCATATTGTAAACATAAGGATTTAGGAATTTACTGTGAGGTGAAGTTGCACAAAACTGGAAAGGTTACAGATCAACATAAATGGGTGGTTGTGTGTACTGATCTAACAGAATATTTGAAGTAATTGTATTGAAACTGATCCTRTTATAGCTTGGTATTACAAAGAACAGGAGGAGGATGTTTCTTTTGTCAGAAGATTGCTTTAGTAGTTATGGTGACTTCTGGTTTCTTGTTGAGCTACATAAATTAGATCTGCATCACTGRGGAGCATCCAGAAGGTTCTCAAGTATAATTGTTGACCTTTAAATAAATTAAAATCTATATTCTTGTAGATGAGCTAGGACTGCAGAGGTTTCTTTTAAAGTCTCTATTTGAGTGTCTGCTGTGGAGAGGAGCTGTTGAAACTACAGAGTTTTGTTGATGCAGAAGAAATAGAAGTGGGTTAAGACTGGGGCTCAAGAAGTTATCATTAATTTGAGCAGAGTATCTTGGTTTAACAGCATTTTTGTGCTCACTTGCCTAAAGAGAAAACTCTTGTAGAGGGTACAAGGCAAAGACAAAGCATCCAAGTGAGCTACATTTGTTTTTTAGAAAATTTTAAGTCCTGTGGCTCTTCTCCTGACTCTTCCTCGCCCAGAAACAAACACATGTAATTTTGCTCCAGATTTGTTTGTTTGCCCATAATTAGTGCCTCAGTATTCCCCAGCCATGGTTCTAACTGTGGATCAGGACACTGGAGAGCATGACAGCTAAAAGCAAAGAAGTGAGTCCATTCTGATCTCTGCATGCTAGGAACTAAAATACTTTGGCTTATTTTCACAGAGTACAATTCCCTCTCTTTCCTTGGAGATACCAAYAGGTAGGGTACATGATCTGCTACCCACTTAGTAGTTAAACAATTTTCTTTYTCAAACAGATGTTGCCTACAGGTATGGTTTAAAATGTGTGGAATATGCATTACTTGAGTTTCATTAATTTTTATGCTTAACATTTACTGGAAAATGTTTTCATCAGACTGAATTTATTTGTGCTTATGTAAGTAACAAAAGAATTTGCACATTGCAAATGAAGTGTGATCACTTGGTAGTTTTAAAGTTTGCTTTTGTTGTTTTATTTGCTTGCCTGTGACTTTCACATTAACAACRTGYTTCTAAAATGTTTATTTGCAGATGTCACTTTAAATATTATTTTTGAAGAGTTTCTTTTTCTTAGAAAACAGATGTCTGTAATTATCTTCTTTGACCTTGAGACTTATCAAAGTCAAATAGGTAATCATCCAATCAGACAGGGTATCATTATCAGAAGAAAAGTAATTATAATTTGAATATGTTTGAACATGATTATTACGAGCTTTGAACAGTTRTACTTCTGATTGGGGCAGAACTAAATACATTATCACTTTATAATTCACATGATGTAACTTCACTTACCCTTGTCATTTTGGAATATGAAGAGCTAAATTTACTGAACAGTGTAGTTTTTAAAACTTGAAAAAAGTACCTAATGCCCTCTCTAAAACCAGAAGGATTCTCAAAATCTTTATACTGAAATTAAGGAAAACTGTATTTAAAAGCACAAGAAATAAAACACAATTGAGAGGAACYTCTGAAAGGGCTGAGGAGTACTGCATGTGTTTCTGGATGAAAGTACTTGGAATGAAGTGAAGCAGAAAAAACTGTTGATAATTGGAGAATGGAGAATAGATGGGGAGAAGGAGAATTCTTAAATACACAGGGTTGTCCATGGTAGATGTTTTGATTGTTAGGGTGTGGTGCTTTCACCTGATGAGACAGGTAGAACTTGAGCTCAAAGCTCAGAAGTCACACTGATCTCATAGCCAGAGGAAGAGTTATTTTAAAATAAAATTCCTGGGGAGATTGTACCTGCTGAAGTTTGTGTGGGTCTGAAGAACAATGTGGCCACATTCAGTACTGAGTAACATAATCATGATGGTTGACTTTGCCGTGTGTGAGCCAGCAGAGCCAGAACCAGCTGACATGAAGGTCCAGATTCTGGGTATTTCAGCACTGTGCTTTATGTTCAAATTGGGTTGAGCAGAGTGATCTGAGAGCTTCTGCTTAGGATTTTGAATGTCAAGTTCTRTTACACTGGTCCCACAGCAAATGTGTGTATGGAATACAGGCTGGGTCATCAAGCAGTTTCAAAGAGGGCAGAAGGTCCCCAGATCCCTGGGAAACCTGTCAGAATAATCTAACTGCACTGTTGGCCATTTCCTGGATCTTGGGAAATGGCTTGGATGTTGGGAAAAATTACAACATTAGATTCTCTGTGGAACACTTGAAAATCAGATAATTTTAAAAGATGAGGAAATAGATTCTTTTACAGCAGGACATGTCCTGTGGTGATAACAATGGGTTTGGGTTTTTGTGCTTGGGACATGCTTCAGAGCTTTCCTAGGTGTTACAAAGCTTCCCCAGGAGCTTTGTAACACCTAGGACATGTCTCAGGGCTTACCACACCTCTGAAAAGGAATCCATACTCCCACACATTGTGAAGAATTAYCTGAAGGCTACCAATCTGAATTAAAGCAAAACCAAATGAAAGTTGTTCCGTAAAGAGAGAAACCACTTCTGGCATTACCAGTGAGACAAGAATTTGCTTGGAGGAAGAGGGAGGAGGGAGGCTGGAAATTCTGCAGAACTATCTAACTCCCCCAAAAACTCACTGTCATGCAGATTTTTAAAGGGCTCCATTCCCATCATGGAAAGTTTATCTGTATGCATRCCCATATTTCACAATCCCTGCATGGGCTGAGTGAAAAAAGGAAACCATACCAGCAGTCAATGTATGATTTGGCATCTTTCAGCATGGAAAAGGGAGTTTGTGCACTTTTCAACTCAGCTGTGTCTCAGAGTCTCCCTGATGCTGAACACCACTATTAGAACTCGCAGTCTGATGCGGCACACAAATGATATTGCTGGCGTGCTACAGGAGAGCTCTAAACTCTCCATGGAGAAATGACTTGCACTATCTGAAATCTACAGCAGTGATTAAATGTACACAATTTTTCCAACTGGTACCAGTAAGAAARAAAGGTTATAGGCAGGAGATGAAGTGCATTGCTCTGATGGGGACTTTGGGTGCAGATGTTCTTCTTGTTAATAGAAAAATTAGTATTTTGATGTTGTTGCTGCTTTTAAGTCCACGCACAAACAAAATTATGCTGCTGGTGTCTGTAGACAGTGTTGCAGGTGGTTTGTTGTCTTCCTATGCTGAAAAGCAGGGAAGTGACTGTTCAGCAAAAAATGTGACTGCTGGCAAAGAAAGCAYAGTTGTCATTTTTCCTCCTTGCTTGTCAGAAGTAGAAATATCTCCATCCCCTGGAAGAAGGAACACGGAGACCAGAATTAGCCTCTAKTGCAGTTAGAAGCTTCCATGATACTAGAATAATGTATGACTTGCAATTTTAGTTTCTAGTAATGAATAGGAACAAAATGTTCATATTCTACTACTGCCATTCCATATCGGGGATGAACTAGAAATACTCTTTCCTGGTTTGCCTAAAGTTATTTGGGAGAGAAGGGGAAAAAAGCTCTAGAGTGATATGGACAAGATGGAAATCAATTTAGGTTTTTGTCATGAAAATGCTGACATTAAAATGATAAAAAGAATTATTCCTTCAGTCAGTTGCTGAGTTGCCTAATTCTTGCTGGACTGTGTTACTCTCAGAACTGACATTTGGGACCCAGATGGGAAGAGTGTCAGTTAATGATGAAGTTATTTGGCAYGCAAAACCAGGATTTCTTTGGGCTTTATGGAATTAAGTCCTTTCAGCAGCAGGAAAAGTGAAACAYTAGAAGCTATTGCCAGTAGTAGCATGGTCTTCCCGGAGAAGAGCTGTGGAAAAGCCAGCTCAGGAGATGAGAGATTTCCCTGCTGTAGCTGCTGCTGCCTACTGTAGAGTCTTAAGGCATTTCTAAGTGAGAACACYAGTGAAGTGTAGTTATTTCAGAGGCAAGAGAGACAGCTTGTTAAAGCTCARGATTGATTAAAAGGCAGGCTGGGATTTCTGAGCAACAGCTCTTAGTCCCTAGTACATTCAGAGRACCACAATTTTATATATATATTTTAGTAGAGAAATCTTATCTTGCCAAAGGAGTACTCAGTATTGTTTTTGCAGTGGCCCTTTGGAGGAGTCAGCATACTGTGGTTTGGTCCAGGGTGAAGGGGCAACAGAGTGTTTAATTAACCAACTTCCTTAGGTTTATTTTTCTGAATTTGCAGTAATTTTGAATTTGTTTTACTAATGCCATCACTTCACAACTGCAACCTTGTGTAAGTTTGGAGGGTGAGTATGTCAGGATTTATCCCAGGCCTTCAGTCAATAAAGCTTGGCTATTCCTTCTAAATTCTTTCTTGTCTACACATCAGTTTGTTTATTAATGGCCTGTAAAATTCTTGGGGAAAAATGGAGGTCTCCCCAGACATTTCATTCTTCACAAATAAGTGAAAACCATTTAAACAATTTATTTTATAATGAAGAACATCTTGTGCRCTGTCCATTTTCCAGCCATTTAAATCCTTGATCAACACAGAAATTCAAAACCAGATGAGATGTCTTTCTTCAAAATCATATAAATTCTTATTACATCATCTGTAACAGACTTTTTTGAGCTAAAAAAAAATCTAACTTATGATTCTATCTTTCTTGAGTGAGTAAAGCAATGCTGTGAACATGAAAACAACTCTAATTGTTGATTATTTACTTTTCTCTTATTTGGAGCTTTCTTTGTTTCTTCAAGACTATGACTGTTTAGATTAAGGAAGAAGATATTCAGGTTGTAAAAGAGTGAAAATTGTTTTACGGACAGGTTTTGTTTCCTATTTTATTAACAAGCTCAATACCTGCTCCCATATTTAAGCCATTTCAAATTTCCTTCATGTGCAATTTGTTCCCTTCCCCCTCACTTCTTATTTATCAAACTAAATGACACAAGTAATTTTTGCAGAAATACCTTGACAACCTAGTGCAGCCTGTTGCTTTTGTTACTGTTCTGCATCATTACATGCCCATAAATTTATTTAGATGAACTAAGCTTCATCTTGTTGGAAAAATCAGTCTTTTTTCCCCTTCAATCTCCTTGTTTTCCATGATGGGTTACAGSTGCTTCACATGGCTCTTTCCACAAAAAGGTACTTTTCTTGGGTCTGAAATATTCCACTGTTAGAATCATCTTCCCTGTTTTGCCTCCCCCCAGAGTTACTGTGGCCACCCTTCCTTTCTCAGGAGGGAGTCCTTCTGGGCACACCAGGAACATAACTTTGGAGATTTAGTATTAAAAGTGATTCCTGTTTGGAAAATACAAAACTATAGGCAGATGCTGAACTTCCTCATATGGCCCATTCTCTAAATTACTTATGAGAATAAAATAAATTATATCCCCTCTTTCAACAATTTGGAGCCCTGAGCTGTGACAGCACATTGGTATTTACAGACAGCCAAGTGTATTCATGGAGCTCAGTTAATTGAATAATAAAACTAGTACATGTCTCCCAGTTTAAATGCATCCATTCTTTGGATTCAGTGGCATCTGCCTCAGGGAGCCAAACCATGCAGTAGTAGGGCTTGAAATGTGTGGAGCAGTGCTCTTCTTTAACGTAGTATCATGTAGTGTCTTTAACTTGACCTAAAATACAAACTGAAATATAGGTTCAGTAACAATGGGATTCCTATAGAATTATTTAATCACTGAGAGAATAATATTCCATGCTCCAAATTTTCAGCAGCTACAAGCAGCAGATATTTTGTGAGCTAACTTCTGTGGAGAAAATTACCCATAGATATGCTTCCAGGGAAGCTGCACATATGCATGATTATATGTTGCTGTAAGTTAAAATAGAATTTGTCTTGCAGTTTTTGTAATATATTTCTATACAAAACAACTGGTGTTCTTCAAGAAAATTACTTTCTAGTTCTTATTTATCACACATTTACTTCCTTTCAGTGTTCTCTTATGAACTATCAAATCTTTAGCAGTCTTACAAAATCAGGCCCTTTTCCCTTTCATTTATCCATTCCCTATTCTATTTTCGATTTCTTCCTCCAAACTTAGTCCATGGTACTTGTGCATGGAACACAGATARTTGCTGGCTAAGCTTAAATTAGAAGTGCATTTACATTTGTGTAAGTGCACAGATTCTGAATGCAGTGATAACCCCCACTTGCAAGGCTCCCAGCAGAGCAGCTCCAAAGTAAAAGTGCCCTAAAATACAAGGTAGCCATCACATCCTTAGTGCTAAGTCTTAATGCCTTGATGTATTGAAAAGGAACTGTATTTCTCAGCTGGTTTTGCACAGACATTATAGAATTGTGCATCCTAAAAACTTCCTTGTTCATCTAAAATATCTGGTATGACATGGGATGGGTGGCAGGAATTCTAGCAGTTTTATTTACATTGGATGCCTTTAGCTTCTCAGAAGGGAAAGAGTGGATGTTGCAATTTTTTACTCTGCTTTCTATGTAAAGTTATTGACATTTCTTTCATTTGCTAAAATTAATAATAATTTCCTGAATCTGGTTGGATTTTTCTGAGAGAGAAAAACCCCTGCTTTTTCACCTTCTCTGCTAATTCTAGTACTGACTTGACACTGTGCATGTCTATTTCTGCTGTTGCAGAATTCTTCACACTATCTTAACCCCAGTATCTTTCCTAAGGAATCTGAACTTGCTTAATTAAGTAATTTATCTAATCCTGCTTCAAAAATTCGTCTGTTCTGCATCACAGCTAATCCTGAAACTTGGCAYGAAACTATGCACAATTTATTTTGCATTATCATGCTGTATTCTTCCAGAAAGTCTGGCAGCAAGGTTAGTGGACACAAAAGACTGAGACCTATTTAATATCTACCTTTGGCTCAAGGAAGTTCCTGAGCTACAAACAGTTCAGGCTGGATGGACTGTTCAGTAGCTCCTCTGTAGCTGTGCAAGAACAGGCCATCAAAAAAACCTGTGCCCAAATTTGAATAGAAACTATTCATCCCATGCTATAAATAGTATATTTTATATCCCCACTGAAGTTACAGCAAGTAGATGGTGTAAGTCTTGATTTATGGAGTTTGGTCTATTGGAACAATGGCTTCTGTCTGTCCATCRGGTGTCCTGCAGATTCCATCAGTTCTGTTTGACTTCACTGGATCTCTATGTTTCTAGCACCATAAGTCCATGGAGCATTTTTAGGAGAGGAATTCAGTTGAATCAAGGTTGATACATGTGTATCTTGCCTGAAAACCCACAGTCCCACTTAAGTGCTTTTAAGTGTGCTTGTTTCATTACATACCTGTGCTTCTAGTCAYCTTCATCTTCCACTAATTGGACCAAATACCTTCTCTTTTGAACAAGTTTGGGATAATAGGATTTGAACCTCTGTTTCATACTCTGGTATCAATAGCCCTGTCTTTGTCATGATATTTAGTGACAGCTTTTCAATTTAATGCAGATTAAGAACCTGTTTCAATGAGGCTCCTCTTGCTCCATTATGAGTGGCTGACAAATAAAACAACCCATTGCTTTGGAATAATTTTCAGCTTTGAGAATGGTGAATATTTGGTAAATAGTTAGGATTAATAAATCCAAAATAAAACATTTTTCCATAATAAAATATAAAAATCGAAGCCTACTTAATTTATTGTTTAAATATTTTGTAAATTCATCTCTTGCTCACAGCATTTCTATAGACACTTATCTATGAGAATAATTTATGCATCTGTCTATGCTCTGTCCATACACAACTAACTTGTAATAACAGTATTGTGACTGCAAAGTCAAGTATTTAAAATTGTGGGTTGTCATAATTAACACTTTATATTTAGTCTATTTAATTTTATCCTTTTTGTATTTTGCTTTGTGATGTACAATTTGAATATCATTGTATTCTGTTGGTCTGGGGTTCTTTTCCCCCTGTTGATCTGTCTCAATGTCTAGCAAGGACGGTGTTAAATGGAAACAAGTCTGTGCAACAAAACAGAAGCCCTGACCTGGAAAATACAGGTTACAGGGACAGTGAGGTGAGCGTTACAGGGACAGTTACTCAGACTTTGCCCACTTTTTAATGCCCTCTCCTTTATTTAGACATTTTGTAAAATTTTGGTTCTTCCCTTTTCTTGTGTCACTTCTTGGTCCTCATACATCAGATTAGCTCTTCTAGGTATTCGASTATCTCATCACACCTAAACTCAACTCAACTGGTTTGCAGGTCCCTTTCATTTACTGTGGTGCTTCAATGAATCAGTTCCTTGTTCATCATCCTCAGCTTCCCTCCTCGATTCATATTCCTGTCCTACTTGTCAGAAGAGTTTGTCTGCTTCCTTCCCTGTTCCAGTTTTTAGATTGACTCTATCCCCAAATTAGGTCTTTTTTCAGAACTGCAGAGGTTCATGCCTTACTCTTGACCCTTCTGTAGCTGATTCAATAAACTGCATTACCTGACTGAGAACTGACTCTTGGCTCTCACAAATTTTCCCACTGAAAGGTCTTGAAGGTTGAATCATTTCCCCAGGTACAGATGGCAGTGACACTGCTTCCACTTGAAACCTGAGAGAGTTGCAGAAAGCAAAGATTAAAAATGATGTATAGTACTAACTATTGAGCAGCCCCATTAATATTATCATCTCTCTCAGGTTCTGCTTATCATTGTGGGGCTTTTTTAATAGCAAAAGGCACATGATGCATCTTGCAGAGAAGGCTTTTGATAAGCCACAAGTGAGAGTAAACTTGTCTGACTTTCCTTGACATCCTGTGTGCTATAAGCCTTTGATTGCTGGTCACATCTTTGCCAAAATTTTCCCTGCATCTTTAAATATATGGATGTAAAGCAAAGTAAAACAACTCCTATGTTGAACTATAGTTATTAAAATACTATAAAAATGCTTGTAAATGTACTTTGTTATACTTGTCTCTACAGAATCATTTTGGTTGGAAAAGGCCTYTAAGATCATTGAGTCCAACCACTAATCCAAGTTCACCACTAAGCCATGTCCCTAAGGGCCACATCTAGAGTTTTATTAAATGACAAGTAATCAGTTTAAAAGCAATGCAGAAAAAAAAAAGGAGCAGTGGAACATAACAGCAGTTTTGATATGTTGTCTTTGTAAGAATAATGATTTTTAAGATGAGTTGATTTTAACTGAGGCTAGAAGGGAATTAGGTATTTTGCACTTCTACAAATAATGCCAAATGTAAGAGGTCTCTGGAGAGCTGAAGAACTTAAAAAGTACTGTATAAGTAGTGACTTAATCATCTCAGCAGCTGGTATGCAAAGAGGAAATTACTTTTCAAATTACTTTTCCAGGATTGTGTTCTTAAATATTTAAATATAGGTGCACACATGAGAAACACAGTGTATGTAAATAATCCCAGTCACTTTAGTAAAGGATGCATTTAGACAGATGCTCAGGAAAAATGGATGTCAGGCCTGGACATGAAAATGCTATTTTATGGTGCAAACAATAGGAGTGAGGATTAAGTTTCTGCTGAGGATCAARGAGAATTTCCCAATGTTTTTTGACAGGCCTTACATTGATGTGTGCCACAGCCACATTTCCATTTCCAGCCCTGTCACTGTTGCTTTCCTCATGCAGAATTTCCATTCTGAATGCTGCCCCTACACTGTCATAGCCACAGTGGTATCACAGGGAAACTGGTTTCTTGGAGGAATGGCTGTAGTGGTTTCTTGGAGGAATGGCTGCCAAGCTGACAGGAGAGCAGGACACTGGTGTGGCAAGAAGAGGCAGAGTTTATTTAGAAGATCATGGCAGAAATGTGCAAAAAGAAGGGGTTTGTAAAAGATGATCAGAAAGAATTTTCTGAACTAGGCTACTGAAAATGGTTTTAGCTTGGGATCAATGTTTTTAGTGGATATGCTGTTATCTGTTTGGGTTATACAGTWCACCTGAATTGTTTCTCTTTAAATATAAACTTTATTGGCAACAAGGACTATTTTAAAGTTCTAGTCAATATAGTTTCGTTGTTGCATTTTGGAAGGGAAGTAGTAATGAGGTACTCCAGCTCTGTTTTGGTTTCATAGGTCTTCTAAACAGTCACTGTTAGTGTTGGCTGTGCATGTTCATTGATTGTTTTGGGGAAGAACATTTTGTTCATTAGATGTTTTAGCATGCCTGAGTGAGGGGAAAGSATCACTGTTCCYGAATTAGAAATTTCTTCTGATGCAAGTTACACRATGAAAGAAGCTTGTAGTAGTATGAAAKGTAATGGTTAGCATTTGTGGGTTTTTAATCTAGAGGCATTTCTCAACTGCTGTGTTCTATTAAACCACAYGAGCTCTGGTTTGTTCCTCTTTGGGAAGAGGCACACTTCAGWTACTAGGAGAGATCCCAGTGTACAGTGAACTCTTAGAGAAGAAAGGAAAACAAACTGCAGCATTTAAAGCAGTGCAAGTGTGAAAAAACCTGGGTGTTCTGGGGATGTTTTACATTTGTATATCACCTCCATTCCCAGCATCCACAAGGCTGCAATAATGCATCACAGACTCRCAGGATCATAAATTGTGTATTGCTGCCTCCATTTCATAGACAGGGGCTGATACAGAAACACTTGTGGTTTTTCAATTAATTCTGTGAGCTAGCTTAAAAAATGGAAATGCTCTTCCCCCTTTTTGAATCTTAATTGTGTTTCAAGTAAAAAAGATCTTTTTCCTCTCATCAAATAATATAATTAAAATATAATATTTTTTGTAATCCCCAGTAAGAGTTCTGATTTTTTAATATCAGTCTCAAAATGTTTGTTTAATTTGTTCTCTAGTGACAAATACACGACAACCTCTCCAGGCGATGTGTTTCAATGTCTCTCTGTGCTTATCACTAGAGAAGTTTGCTGCAATTTAAATCTATTTCTTTTTGTTCACAATGGGCAGRCAGAACAAATTACGCCTTTGCTTTGAAAACAGTGGCCCTACTCCTCCTCAGCCTTCCCATCTGGAGATAAAACAGTTGCAGTTCTTCTGATCTTTCATTGTAGGCTGTATTTTCTAACCCTCTGATCACTCTCTTTGCTTCCTGCTGCTCTTTCCAGTTAACAACATTCTTGACACATGCCCAAACCAAGGTGCTGCACTCAAGCCTGATGCCTAATTAGTGATGAATACAGSGGAAGAATTACTTCACTTGTCTCACAGAGCAGTTTCCTGTTGCACACCAAATATGTTTGCCTTTGCTCCCCCAAGAGTGACTTTGCTGATTCACATTGCTTCTCCTGAGCTCTGGAGACCTGTTTTTCTGTGGAAAGGCTTTCTGACCACAGGTCCCAGCCTGGCCTCTTTGTGCCCACCTTGCAGATGTCACAAGACATTTGGTTTGCAGTTTTAGAATCAGGCTGTCTTCATCCTTTCTAGCCTGGATAGATAGAACTAACAGGAACATAAAGCACAGAGCTAGCCATCATTACTGCAGCCACCACCATGAAATATCTACTTCTATACATTGTTCAAGTGTAAGTTTGTTCTTGCCTACACCATGTTGATCAATCTGGGWTGTTTGTCACCATCCAAAGGTGGTGAAATATTTGGTGTCATTGAACTGTATTCACTTGTTCTCATAGCAGAACATTCTCCATGGTGTAGATACTTGTGCAAAGAGCAGCCCTGTCCCTTGTTACTTTTGCCAGGCCCTAGAAGCCAAGGCATTTTGATCTCCCATGTATTGAGGGCCGTCAGTGACAGGATCACATTTGGCAGCATTGCACGTTTGGCTGCTGTTTTCCTGGGCTGCGGTGACTGCAAAAAAAAAGGAGAAAATAATTATCCGCAGCATCTGGCAGGTGACAAACAGGTGTTTTCACTTGTTCTTGTCAAAACACTCGGTATGAAGTTTGACTCGAATGGAAGCGAATGCCGGCTCGGGCGCGGTGCCGCCGCCGGCCCCCAGGTGGCGCCGCTGCCGCGGGGCCCGCCGGGCGCAGCGCCCGGAGCGGCTGTGGGAGAGGCGGCTCTCCCTGCCCGGGGACAGCCCGGCCTGGCACACGGCCTGTGCTGCCGGGGGACCGCGCCCCGCTCCGGGCAGATCCACTCCGCAGCTTGGCTGCGGCTCCCGGCGCGTCTTCTTCAGGTCTGGTTTCCCCGGAGCCCCGGGCTCGGCGCTGTGGCGCTGGTTAAAGGGCATCCCAGGCTGGGCAGGGACGGGCGTGCCCGCTGCTGGCACACGGCGGGAGCRGAGCTCGGCCCGCCTGTCCAGGGCCGGACTTTCCAGCTGGAACCGCCAGGCTCGTCCCACCCCGCCGTGCGCTCCCTCCGGGCGCAGCCAGCGCCTCTGCAGCGGCAGCGCGGAGCGGAGCGAGAGATGGTGCTGCGGTGGAATGGGTCTGGAAAGGGCCGGCTGGTGATGGGAGGGTGGAAAGGCTGGAGCCTCGGTGCTCCTGCTCCGTGCTTTGAATGGTGTGCGGGGGGCACACCCGTCCCGCAGGCTTTACACTTCATTTAGTGCGAGTGCTTAACTAATCAAAAAGGCTAGCTTCAGGAAGGAGATAAAAATAAGAAGTCACCGATGAACCAGACTTGTAGTGTCCATGGTGTTGCTTCAGGTACCCCGTTAATTTCCTAACAATCTCTTTAGTCAGGCCATCAGTTTTTGGAAGAGGGCTGTCAGAGGCAGTAGGGCTGTATCTGTGTTAGGCAGTGGTGGGATGCAGTGGGAGTGGATCTSTACAGTGACTCTTGCTGGTACTGGATGACCATACTACGTGCTTTTTCAGGATACTTCCCTTCGTGCTAGGTCTGGTCTGGGGTAGTGACTGAATGTCCAGTAGTGGCTGGAACACATCCTCCAGTTTAACTGGAAGCTGGAATTAATCCAGCTTCAAACYGCTCTGTGGATTGAACCAATCAGGRTGAAACTCTCAGGACAAATCTCTTCAAAATCACACTCCTCATACAAACTGAAATGGTAGTGCCAGGGCACTCTGTGCACATTTTTTGTCTTCCAGCCCTATAATCACTTTTAGTACCGTGGRTATAATTCATCTGTTGCTGGCCCAATCCTTGCTAATCACCTGTGATCAACTGGGATAGAACAAGGGCTTTCCAAGAACAGCATGGGCCTTTGTGGATTTTGGAATGGAGATAGCTGCATCTCTTTCCAAACCTGAGATCAAGATCATATAGTGGTTATTTTAAGTGAAAAGGTTTTTAGAGGACTCCATGTAAAATATACTACTTTCCCCCCCACCCCCTTTATTCCTCCAGCAACRGCTAAAAAAAAAAGGCAGAAAGTAAGAAAGGTGCAAGCCTGCCTTTGAAAGTTCACAGAATCTCAGATCTATCCCTCTTCCTCATGCTGAGCAACATTATAACTACCTACAGAATCCACCTCAATTAAACAGTATCTGTATCATTTCAATTCAAAATTCAGAAATTTCAGTGTGAGTACCAAGGCTGAACACAGCTGAACCCTGCTGTAAGTACAAACACAATGAGTGTTCGCAGTTCTTTTGTTTTCAATCATAATGTAGGCATGTTCAAATAAAAGTAAGTTAAAACATGGGATYTGTTTTGATTTCTGAAGAGCACTTGCATACTGTGCGGGGGTGAAGGGATAAGTTCTTCTATAACATTTACTTTTAACAAGAGGTGCTTACAGTTGATGTTGGATTTTTGTATTTGAAACTGGAACTGGCCAGTGGAATTACCACTGAATCACAGAAARCAGAGATGGAAAAGCCCAGTTATATCATCTAGCCTTTCTCTTTCCTGGTGTAGGATTATTGTGTACCAAACACTTCAGTGCTTTTTCCAGYGTAGTTTTAAAAGTCTTCAGGGATWTGCCATGCCTCTTCCTTCAGGCAAATACTCCACAACTTTCTGTACTTTACCATTAGGAATCTTTTCCTGCAATTTGACCTAAATTTCTCCTTTCGTAAGTACATTCCATTTGCTGAAGATTTATTGCCTTGAAGCATTCTAAATAATTCCAGTCACTCTTTAGTATTGACATCTCTAACATGCTTGTTCTTTCCTAATGCTTTGTCCTTTAATCAGAACRACTATCTATGACTAGCCTGTGTCTTTTCAGTCTTACACCACTTCCACTTTGGTGTAGGCTAATAAAGGTTTTTGCACTATTTATTGCACTTCCACCTTAAGTTCATTTTTTGGAGAGTAACTTATTTAACTGTGCCTTTTTCGTGGTTAACACGACTGAAATTGCAGGGKTTTTCTGAAGGAAAATTGTAAAAATGCTGTCATTATGGTTACTATTTCTCAAGGATGTACAGATAGAAATAAAAGATTGTCTCTGATTTCCAAGCAGTGGCACAGGTTGCCCWAAAGGGTTGTGGAGTCTCCATCCTTGGTGATAGTCAAAACTCAGCACACCTCTGAGCTGGTGGCTTGGARCAGGGGATGTGGAGCAGACAATCTCTAGAAGTATCTCCTAACCTCAACTGTTCTGTGGTGCAGTTGGAAAAGGGCGTATCTGGCTCTAACAGTGGTAATTACCTCACGTTCTCTGAGTTTGCACACTTTATTGTTAGCATTCTGTAACTAACATCATGAGGTGCATGAGACCCTTAACATTTTTGTTCATCTGTTACATCTGTTCATAGTTAGAAGCCTAAGAAATTTCCTTTAGCAAATCCTATAGCTAAATCWCTGGGAATCACAAATTGCTTAAAATGCAAAGTCAGATGAGCTTGCTCCTTCCCACAGGTAAAGATTAGAATTTTGAGGTCCATCCCTGAAAGTGGACAAATGGAAATTTGCATTCATCTTCAGGAATACTAATAAGGAATTAAGTTTCAGAGGTTATCAGAAATTGAATTGAAAAGGCAGAACAAAGCAGTAGGCAGTCCAGATGTGTATCTGTGCTGTGCCTACACAGCCTCCCCTGCTATTTCGCTGCTTTGCTTTTGCCCCGGAGTCTCACTCTCCTCAGGACACCATGTAGGTTTATCATGAACTTTGATGACTGGCAGCTAGGCTTTTGCTTTTTAGAAAATAAAAATCCTGCCGTCCCGGTGAAGTTCATAGGGGCCAGCACATACCATTGGAAAAGAGCCCYAATCTCCAGTTTGTGTCCCTGCGGGATGCGCAGTTCCCCGGCRCGGCACTATGGGATGTGCCGTGCCGGCTGGCAGCCTGGGAGGGAGCAGCGCAGGAGTGGGTGGGAGCAGCAGGCGGATCTAGGGAACGAGGATTTCTTCCCTTTAAACACGTGGGTTTARGGGAAGGAGAAAAGGGGGAGGGAAGCTGTGATACCCAGTCCTTTTAGCGTCTCTGAAGGCTAAGCTGGAATGTTGCTCTCTCTTAACTTTTACCACCACAGGCTGGGTACCTCCTTGTGGGTGTCCATGTAGCAAAGCCTGCGGGCTCCCAAAGCCTGGCCTTAGTTCTGGGCAGGAAGGTGCAGCTCGCCCTGCTCTCAGCAGCCCTTAGCAGCTGGTTGTAATTACACACTGCAGCTCCAGAGGAAGTTGGCTGTGGGGAGTGCGCAATGCTTGGCTGCAGATCCGCCGCTTTTAAGGGTACAATGCGATGGAGAGAGTAAAAAACGGTGGCACAGAGTGAAGGGGAGGGTGAAAGCCTAATTATGCCCCACTTAACTAGCTGCCTTGTTAAATCATTACGTATTTCTGAAAGTCCCTTGATAGATGTAGATCCTAAATGAAATCAGATGAAGGAAAGACCATATTCAGATGCCAGGAACTCTTGTCACAAAGGATTAAAACTTCAAAAACAAAAAAACCCCTTTAAAGCTATCTGGAAAAATATTTGGTTTTTATTTTACTACTCTCTACCAAAAAAAAAAAAATTAGGCTTATTTTTCTCTTTTGGAAAGAAAAATTACATTTAGCTAACATACTGCAATGACTATTTTTGGTCTTACCATTTAAAATTATAGAGTTATAAATAGAGCAGTGAAAAATGCTGCTATTTTGGTTCTACTGGGGTTCACACAAACATTTGCTTTGCTTTCTATCATTGGATTCAACCCTCCACTCTGCTGATTCTTCTTTGAATGCAGAGGATTCCTCATTTTTTGATTTTTAAACAGCCAGATCAATCTGTATTTGAGATTTTTTTGCTGACACTTGATTTTAAGCTATCTATTGTTTTTCAAGATTGCCGAAAGAATTGCAAAAATTTCAGTGAAGGAGGCTCATAGTGCTGGTTTTGCAATGGAACCCAGAATGAGGCAAATTTTRTCTGGCAGTGGACATTGTAACAAAAGCTCTAGTTCTAAGTGTCAGGAAAAGACATTTGTAATGGAAGTGGCCAGTGAATCCTAAATAACAACAGAATATATAGCTATGAAATATGTGTACCTAGAGGGGGAAAATATTATCCTATCATGATAAAAAAGCAGTAGCTTACTCAGAGCTATTCTCAGATGTTAGAGTCAGTCATCAACTCCCTGTTCTGTGGTGGCATCCTTCTAAATGTTGGCCCCTCCAGGCAACTGTGATTTATGTTTTTAAGAGAKGAAGCAGCCAAAGTGCATAGAGAAAAGGTGGGTGGGCAAGGCTACCTGCTGTGCAAGATTCTGTTTAGGGGTGCAGCAGAACTGTGACTTGCATGTGTTTGAGGTTCTTTTCTTTTACACTGTTTCTCAGATGTGAAAAACTTCTTGAGGCCATCCAGGTGAGTTATGTCTTACATCACAAAGTGTTGATTAATTACAGGTTGCCTAATCACATCAGCAGTCCTTTCAAGCAATGTCTGTGCTGAATATGGATCCTACATATGGCTAGSCAAGTACAGCTAGGCTTGTGTCTGGGAGATAACCCAAGGTTGTCATGGCTGCTTTACTACCAGAGTACAGGAGAGGACATTAAAATTGGGGATGCTTTGGACAGGCTTCTCGGGGGAACTTTCTTGTTTAAAAGCCTTAAAGGTCTCTTGTTGAGAAACATGTAGTCATGAGTAGAGCATTTAGAGGTCTGTGATGAGGAGGTGGGTTTAACCAAACTAGTGYCTAACTGTTATGCCATTGCTTCTTTCTTTCTCTCACTTCATACCACAAGTATGTAAAAAAGGGTATTATGTACCTCTAGTGGACCAAAGTCTACTTTCATTTACCCAGTCTAAATATACATATTTTTATGTATGTTAAAAAAGCAACTCCACAGCTTTCAGTAGAATTACTCCAGAGCATCCCAGCTCYGCAGGCCATTGTGTCTCCAGATGTTTCTTAAGGTTTTCCTAGATCCTGGCTCCTACTTACCCAAACCAAGAACTYGTTGCTATTCCCATTTTACCAGGCATTAGGTTTCTGTGGAACACAGAGGGACAAGGTTAATACCAAGATTTGGTCAAGCCCTAGGAAAACTCTTGTACTTTATGTATCATGGGGTTACCTGCCCAGATGGGAGGGAAATAGGGGTCTGTAGCTCTTAAACCTGTGTTTACTTAGGTGAATAAATAGCCTTGTTGTTGGAGACAGAGAACTGCACCTTCACATCAGAGCAACACAGCCTATTTTATGGCAGGAGCATAATTGTGACTTAGGTACTTATCTCAGGTATGTAGTATTATAGACAGTTTGAYCCAGGGACATCACCTTTGGTGGGGCTTTTGCCTTGAAAAATTTGTTATATTTAATAACATTTCCCAGACAGTTAAACATTCAAAGGTACACTTATTAGCTGATACATTGCTCAGAAAAACACCTGACACTGCAAAACCTATTTGGCACCTTAAAACTTAAAAAGCAGATGGATTTTTTTCCCAGCTTAAAATACTCATGGATTAAAATTTCTAGTAGAACACATTCTTAAGAGCAGCTTTTAAACCTGTACAAATAGGGAATAAATTGAAGCAGGGGCAGTTTTTAAAATATGTAACAGTATGGATGCTGACAGAGGTTTGTAGGGTTTGGAGATGAGTTATTAATTCTTTGCATTAGGCATTAATGAAATAATTTGAAGATATGGGAGAAATTTTGCTCTTAATGGTGGGAGAAGGTAATACTAATGAAATGGTCTGAACTTATTTTATACAATACTTCTTTTATTAACAATGTCTGTTAAAGACATCTGCTGGAAGTCTGTAACACTAATTTTATAGGGWGAAAAATTAACAAAGTTCTTTAGCAATTCTGTCTTCAGAGTCATATTATAAACTTTTAAAAGAGGGTTTATGTGTGCTACATTATTAACTGAAGCTCTGCTCAAATTGAAATCAGGCCCACAAAACTTGCTTTTGTTCAGATCATGCTAGGTTTTTAACACAAATATTTTAAATTACACAAGAAAATATACTTACACTTTCTTTAGGATTTTTAAAGGCGATCAGATCAGGCAGAGAAATATTTCTAAACATGTGTTCCCTCACAGTATGTGACCTCTCTACCAATGTTACAGTGCAACAAAAAAATTACCAGCTTCCCTACACTAAGCCATTACTAGAGAAAGAAAATCACCTCCAAAGTGACTGAATTACAACTTGTAATAAAACACCCAGTACTTTATACTGGCTTTGTCAGGGCTGAAARGTATGTCTTTAGTTATGAGAGAGACTGGGGCAGATGAAAGTGGGAATGGAATCACAAAGATCATGGTCTGGAAGAAAGCTTCCTTACAGGAATTAAATACTGAGCTTAAATTAATCCCATTGTTGCCTAACTATAAGTGACATTGTGGGGTTGTTCTTTTTCCAAACATAAATTATAAAGATTAAAGTAAAGTAACAAAACACTTTATATTTTTATCACTTAAATTTGGAGAGGCCTCATGTTTTCCACACTTGTAGCCTTGATGATTCTTTAGGCAATTCTGCCAGTGATGAAAGGAATATCTCACCACTGTCAGAGAATTTGGCTGTTCCATCACTGACATGGGARGCTGGCCTAACTCCATGGTGGTTGCTGTCTAAATTACTTATGTYGTTTCTTTGTGTGCTTTTTGACTGGAGAGTGATACCTCAGGCAATGAGTTATTTGGCATCAGCCTCCAAGACAATATCTTTGATTTTTATAAATCCTACATCACCTTTCAGCCACCCATTTTTAAATAAGACTRTGGTGGGTTAGGTTCTAATGTGCCTTGTGTATTCAGTCAGAGAATGGTTAAATTAGGTTTGCTGCCATTGTTCTTTTTTCTTTTTTTGTAAAATTGTATTTCCTGAAGTGGTAGTGAGAAAATGAGAGGTGAACTGAAAGGCTGTCYCTATTTTACARYATAGGAGTGTGACMKKRCATTTCCTTCCTGGTGGTAGTGAYACTGTCTCTTCCCAAGAGAAGACCACATTGTCCAAGAATCCATAGSRGGAMAAAWACACTRACACCAGCYTGACTCTRAAGTCTTGGACACACCCAAGAGGAAGGAAAACGATGAGTAAAAATTTTCTACAACTGAAAAATTACTAGAGATTGTGCAAGGAGGAAGGTTGTTGTACTGTAAATTTGGTAAACAACAGGTAGAATTATGCTGTGACACTGACAGGTTTTTACATTTGGATTTTTTTCACTTCTATCCAAGTATGTGGATGAAAACAACAGCAGTTTCCTTGCTCTAGATTTTCTAGAGTTTTATTTGGAGGATTCCCCACATAACAGGATGACTGAGGAGTGTTAAATACAATCTGAATGCCTACAGATGTGATGGGTGCTTTGGACATCCCTTTCTAAGTGTCTTTTGCTCTTTTTATTAAAATAAACCAGTTGAATAATACAGAAATAGTTGCAGCTTATATTTATGTTAAGCCAATCAATCTCTTGTGTTTCTCTATTTTTTTTTTTTTCACTTTGGCTCTTAATTTTTTAGACAAAGCAGTGACTGAAAAGTATAGGTGAGTTTTGCAGTATTCACACCATGGTAATGCACAGGGCTCCAAGTTAGAATCYATATCCTTTTAAGACAGTTGTTGTTTAAACAAATGTAAGGATGCAGTTCCTTCTTGAAAGTGTGTATGAGAACCATCTGCATCAGGCATGTCTCTCGATTTGTGTCACCAGATGAAAGATACCACCTTTTGTCAGTCCCATTTAAACCTTGAAATGACAGTGCATCATTGTGTGGTTACTKTCAAAGAATTCTAGCTATACAAAGTTTAGTATTTGTCAAAGAAAAGAAGAGTTATACATAAGGAGAGAAGCTAATCACAAAGAATTTGTATGTACAGAGTCAAAAGGTTGCCCACTGCCCTTACTGAGGTAGTTCAGTGAGTGTTACCTGGGTTCATTTTGTATGGGAGGTTCCCAAAGCAGCTGWGAACAGGATTATGACAGATGAGGGGTTGCCGTTCACTATTCCCTCACTCTTATTTTCATCATTTTCTCATTTTTTCCCTTTCATGTGTATTTTTAGGTTTTCATTTGCATTTTTTTGTTGTTYGGGTCCCTCTTGAAAAAGAAGGACTTGCAGTCTTCCTCACTGCCATGGGAACAGGCTGATGACGTTTTGGTTCCAAGCAGCACCCTGGAATTCATGGCAACGGGTGGGGCAGGCCTGCTGGCCTTGGCAAACTGCAGGGCGTGTTTGAGATCCAGAACWGCCTGCTAGACTCTCTGGCAGTGCTGAGAGCTCTTCTGGTGCAGAAGAAGTAGARTTCAGCAGCAGTCCATGGGTGTGCAAACTGCCCACTCACAGCCATTTCCATGACTGCTCCATTGATRCTGTGGCTGCCACATTGGGCTTACAGTAGATCCTGCCTTCGGTCCCACTTTTCATTCTTTCCATTCAAGAGTTGCACGAAGGTCCAAGGCTTCAGATCTGCATTTGCTGCTTTGTGATTCTGACATTCAGATTTATTGATGTTTGATTTTTCAACCTGACAAAACCTCACTTTTGTTTTCTAATTCGTTTTCATTCTTTCTCTACAGTAAAGTCTGCCAGTCATGGGAAATCTCGTGAATGATTCTGTGGAGGCTAACCCAAGATTGCCAAACTCATTTTCATGCATGGCTAACTGCAGAATTGAACCTCATGCTCCAGAAGTGAAAGGTTATTGATTTTAGATAATTTTTAAATGATGCTATAGGAGTTGATGCAGCTACCATCAGTCTACTTTAATCCTGTTTTTTGTTGACTCTGCCCTTGCAAAGGCACTGCTTTCTGTCAGTGATTAAGAAGAGAGATTGGTTTTCAGTGCTGTGCTGATTCAGCACAGCAAAGAATCAGTACATTAGCAAGCACTGTGAGGGAATTTTAAATATTGGTAGAGTACCAAACTTCTACTGTTACTATGTCTTGGAGGTGAAATTCCAGTGTAATAACTGTACCAGGCAACGTGGGAGAGATGACAGCTCTCTGAGTCATATAAGAGAAAAATGGAGAAACCTTGTATCCAGKTTTTGGCTTGTTAGTGTCACTGCTATAAAATTATGATGTGCAAAATATAGGCCCATAGAGCTAGTATGCATTTTACTGGACTCTTCATTTATTAACAAAATGGCATGGACAGCTGAGTAGTAATTAACTCTGCCAATTYAGTCTCTTTGCACTTTATGGAATTATACTCTATAATCTTGAGGTCTCTTCTTGGTTTTTTTTCCCTATCAGCACAAAGTTAGATGCTTTCATAAATACAATATGCAACTTGGTTAGTTTTTGTGGATCAYGAGGTGGCCTTAGGCACATAAAGCTCCCTAATCTGTACATCTACCCAGTGGTGTGACACTGACRTAGAAATTGAAGTAGTATGCCATTAAACATCAAGGAAACCCCACCAAAGAAAGTTTTTTTTTTCCTTAGCTGGTAATGTGCATAGCTGCACTTGGGGCAAAACTGGTAAAATGGAGTTAAGGGAGTAACTGCTGAATATTCCAGCTTGAGRTGGTATGTGACACAGAATTTGCCTTGGTATCAAAATATTGCTGAAAAAACTGGATGAGTAACATAGATCAATAGGAGAAATGGGAGTCAGACAGGTGAAGTGGAAAATGAATGACTTACATCTCACAGGACAGGAATTGAGCAAAAAACAAATCTATACATATAGGTATTGATGGTATACCCTAGAAAAGTTAAAAATGCTATTACTTATTTCTTGGTTTATGGAGTATTGTTTATGGATTATGCAATTCTGCAAAGATAGTGCTTTAGTGGTTTTGGTAGGTAGTGCTGGATTTCTCTAGAACATGTCCCACATGAGTCGTGGGAACCTCGATGAGCTCCAAGGCCCAACAGTGTGACTATTGTATCACCTTATTCAGTCAGAATGCCTTGATGAGCTGTTGTGGGGGGTTAGATTTGTTTCCTTTTTTTTTTTTTTAACTTATAGAATTTCTTCCCATGAGTTGCTAGGAGACTAACTATTCGATACCTATCAGTGCTGAAACAAAAGACAAAAGAAATGGCCAGAGGTGAGAAGGGAGGACCTGGCTACACGTTTATCTTGGGGAGTTTTTGGGAGCAGGTAAAGGGCGGGGGCAGGGGGCAGCTGGGGGTCTCTTGCTCTCGGGATTCGGGGAGAGAGGACACAGCCAGGCTGTTTGCTTGCTGCAGGAGGAGTTCACTGTCACCACCAAAGTTCAGTCCTGGGGAATCCACCACATCTGCTCCTGTGCCCGGGAATTCTGAGCTCACCTCCTGCCCTGTTGGAGCGGGGTGGGCCCTGTCCCATCGCCACCTCTTCTCCAGCCCTGCTTTGAGGCTTTTGGCTGTGCTGTGACCTCGCACCCCCTGCCCTGCTGGGACATCCCTGCTGTTCCAGCCACCRCTGTGGAACTCCTGATCTGCCTCATCACCAGCCCGGGATCTCCCACTGCTCCAGCTTGGTGCTCTCAGAGCCACTGGGATCAGACTGCCCTGGGATTTGTGGAGCAAAGCCCCTCCAGGTTCTTGATTCTGTTTATTATTAATGCTGTAGCTGTTTGTGTGTTTGCTTTGTTACACATATTAGTAAAGAACTGTTATTCCTACCCCCATAGCTCTGCCTGAGAGCCCCTTTAATTTCCTAAATTATAATAATCYGGAGGGAGGGAATTTGAATTCTCCATTCCAAGGGAGGCTTTGGCTTTTCCCCAGCAGACACCTGTCTTTCAAACCAAGACAGCTATCAAATACTAAACATGCTTAGGAAGCAAACAAGTCACCTTGAAATATCTGTTGCAGGAAAATAACTCTATRCTACATTGATACAACACAAATATTTGTTATAAACAGGTGAAAGAGGGACTGTAAATAAGGATGTAAACATCTGGGCATGTTTACCACAGAAAACCAACTATAATTATAATAGCCATTTGAAAGCAATGCCTCCAGTAGTTTATGAAGTTTGGGTTCCTAACAAAAAAAATGAGATGCCAAAAAAGGTAGCAGAGTGAAATGAAGAATCACAAGTATTGTCTTTTGCCACTTCTCTGTTCTGTAGCTCATAAATGCTCTGCAAAGAGGAATGATGACAGTCAAAAAGRTCTGAGAACCACATGCTAATAAATGCTAATTATTATCAATGTATATTTCAGGCAAAGTCAGGAATCAGGACAGATACAAATGAACCCTCAATTATGTCTGGTTACATGCAGGAAARGCAGAAGTCCTTTTGAAGTTGTTTGTCTGTTTACCAGCCACATCTGCCCCCTATATATAATTTGCACAATTATGTATAATGAATATACACACACATACGTCAGCATATATATGCATATATATACATAAATATCTTGCTGAACATTAAGATTGCTCTTTAAGAATGACCTAACACCCTTAGATTCCCTATCTTTGGGGAGCAAGAGAGGTCAAAATGCCCACTACTGTTGTGCTCATTTCAACATGGGAAGCTATGTGAAAATGACGACATTTACCAAGAATGGACAAAGAATTCCACACAAGACAATTAAATCCATAAAGGCAAGATGAGGACTACAGAAGGACACCCAACAGGCAGCAAAGTGCCAATGCACACTATKTACTGAACATGCCTGAAGTATGAACAAGCAGTCCTGGCTAAACAGGAAAGAAAAATAAAGGTGTTCTTCCAAAAGCTAAAGACACATGCAAATGAAAAAGTAAACAAAAATGAAAAACCAAACCAAAGTATCATAAACACTGACAGATATACTCTTATAACTATTATGAGTTGGAGGCTTAACTACTGAGAATCAAAAAATTGGTCAATWTTCTTTTTTCAATCCATCAGGAAGGAAACATTTGTCTAAAAATGACAAGAGTATAAACTGAACTCTCAGGGAGAGCAAAATCACTGGAGAGAAGCTGAACAATTTATATRCATAGTTTGCTGTGGAAGATGGCTTTGATGACCCTGAGAGGATGCCAGATGCCCACCAAGGCTGCTCTGTCACAGCCCTCCTCATCTGGATAGGGGACAGAAAATACAACAAAARGCTCATGMRTTAAGGATGGGGAGAAATCACCCATTACCATCATGGGCAAAACCTCCTCYCTGTCCTTCTGCACTGAYCTTGGTATCTGCAGAGTTGTTTCTCTCACGTTTCTTCACTCCTCTCTGTGGCTGCAGTTGTTCTGAAATACATGGCCCATAGGCATTACCACTGTCTTGGTTTGAAAAGACAGGTGTCTGCTAGGGGAAAACCGGTGCTCTCCCCTTGCAATGGAGACTGCAAACCCCCTCCCACCAAATTATTATAAATTTGAAATTAAGGGGCTCTCAGGTAAAGATGTGGGAATGGGAATAACAGGTTTTTTTACTAATATCTATATCTATATATATCTAACAAAACAAGCAAACAAACAAACAACTACAGCATTAATAATAAGACAGATCCAGGAAACCTCGAGGGACCACAAATCTCCGAGCAGTCTGATCTCTGGCTCTGAGACACCAAGCTGTAGCGGTGGAAGATCCTGGGTTGGTGATGGAAGCAGATGAGCCGTCCCGCAGCGGTGGTTGGAGCAGCAGAGATGTCCTGGCTTAGCAGTAGGCAAAAGCCGCAAAAGCGACGGTGGGACAGGGTCGGGCCCACTCCAGTGGGGCAGGAGGAGAGCTCAGAAATCCCCGGGCACACGAGCAGATGGTGCTAGGTTTTCCCAGGAGCAGAGTCGATGGTGACAGTGAAAACTCCTCTCGCAGCAAGAGAACAGCCTGGGTGTCCTCTCTCCTCGAGTGCCAAGGGCAAGAGTGCCCAGCCCCCAGCTCCCCTGTCCCTTCGGTCTTTCCTTCCCTGGTTTCTTTTGTCTTTGTTAAGTACCGATAATCACACGGTCGTTAGTGTCTTAACAACTCGAGGGAAAAAATTCCAAGGGCAAAACAAAACAAAAAACCAAAGCTAACCCCCAACAACCACCATCACTGATGAGCTCAGCCTTGGGCAGTGGTGGGTCCATCTTGGAGCTGGCTCCATCAGACACAGGGAAAGCTTCTGGCAACTTGGCAYGGAAGCCACCCTTGTAGACCTCCCCTTCTACCAAAACCTGGCCACACAAACCCARCACGAWGACATCAGGGAAATGATCCTTCCAGAGCCTTTTTTTGGGGTGTTCAGAGAACTTGGCAGAGACTGTCTCTGAAACAGGAGAGACTGGAAAAAGCTTTGGAAGAGGTGCTGTAGAGTCTACTAACTAGACAAATCACATAACCTGACTTGAAAATGTTTGAAGGCTGGGAGGCAGTGTGTCCTTACACTGCTCTGTTTTCTCCTGAGTGTCCACTCCTGYGGCTACTGAGGGAGATGGACTTGTGGTCTTAACCAGTAAGTTCATATATAACTTTCTCATTGTACACCAAAGTCAGAATTAAATAAATGATGTTATTAACATAAATATATTTATGGCTTTCAAGCTCCCTAAGAAAATGGAATTTTATGAGAATTTAGGACCAGAAGGAACTTACAGAACCTTATTCACCACTTTGTTCCATGGCAAAATCAATTACATTGGTGTCCTTCCTGACAGATTTATCTAACCAGTTCCTAAAGGTTTCAGTGATGGAGAGACTCAATGSCCTCATAAGTAATCTATCTCAATCTCACTGTTCATACTATGAGAGGGATTTTTTCCTTGTCTAACTGGAATCTAATCAGCTGTTGTTTGCTGCAAACTCTTAGTTAGCTGCAAGCCTGAGCTAAGATTGGAGGCGTCCTAGACTTCTGAAGAATGCTGTGCAGTAACTTCCATGACTCTGGAAATAGCCTCAACACAGGCTTGGCTTTTCATGCAGCTAATAGTTACTTGGTTTTTATTTTGGTTAATATGACCAAGCATGGTCAGGGATTATTTCTGTATCCTTTTACAGGTTTTCTTGTTATTCTGATGTTTTATCCCTTCAGCATTTTCTGGCTTCAGGTAAACTTTCCCTGAGCAGTACTTTGTACTGTGTTTTGATTTAGCTGCAGCAATTCCTATTTGAAAGGTGTATCTACAGAAGAAGTGGAACAAAAAAATTTCTTTTAAAATATTACTGAAAACCAGCAGGTAAGTATTTTGTTTCCTATAAGGTCTAATTCTGGTTTTGCCTGTAATTCACTGACCTGTATGTGTTTGAGATTAAATATTTGAGCTTTCTTACATGATGCTACTCAGTTCAAGCAAACTCTGCTTCTTGCAGATGATCAGTAATTGCATCCCCTATTCTCCAGGTATCTGACTTGAGAACWGGGTTCTGCCTGGTAGAAATGCAAAGCACCTACAGATTTAACTGAAGTTAATGTGGGCTGCTCTTATAAAACAGTGTGCTCTGAGTTGTGTAAGCCTTTATAAAAATCAGCTCAGTTGGGGCATTTTAGCAAAATCTCCTAAGCTTAATTTCGTTATTCTGAGTCTCCACTCTCCAGTGGAAGATCATTGTCTTCTCACTTGCCATGAATTGTGAAAATCAGTTTATTGGTGCAAGTGAAACACTCTGGAGCAAGAGTGCTAGCCATTCTTAGGAAATGAATGTCTATGAACAGGGTTTAAATTACTAAATACCCATGAGGTGATATGAGGAACTAAAAGGGAAAAAAAAAAAAGTGTTAAATATGCTTCTCACTGGTGAACACTGATGATTCTGTGTACAGAATGAAACAAACATCCTGTGGAAAACACAGTGTGTCACRATGCATTTGAAGACTTCTTCATGCTGTGGCTTGTGCAAAGAAGCCAAGGAAAGATGGCACAAGTGCTTTGATTTTGGTGGTTTTAAACTCACTGCAAGGCTACAACCTCAGTGATGTACTTTAAATACAGGTTTGTAAGTGTATGTGATATAAAGGTTTATTTGTACATTTTAAAATCTAGCAGTTTCAATGAAACAACACTGTTGTCAGTCAGCACATTGGCCCAAGGAGGAAAATATTGTGTTTCTTTTTCTTGAAGACAGAACTTACAAAAAATTACCACTATGGAAAATTACCCTTCATTTTTAGTTCCCTGTAATTTAAGAATTTATTAAAGTGTTCCTATTTGAATGTTGAACTTTATTGGTTATGCCAAGGATTGCAGAACAATTTTCAGTTTCCCATATGAAGGAGGAGGAATGATGGTTTTCAGTAGCTTCTGTCTATCTTCTGGCTCAAAAAATTCAAAGTGATCATGTTCACACTGGAATTCTTATAAATGGCTGATATCTGTACAGGAATTGCCTTGGAGGGAAAAAAWATTCCCCTGACTGCTTTCTCATTACCAAAGCTGGGCAATTGATTTCAGTGGTAGGGGATTTTTTGTTTGTTGCCCTGTGAATTCGGGCTATTCGGTTGAAATGGGGCAGTCATTAYTCAGATGCAGTGGGCTACTCAGTTTGACTAAAGAAATTTAAGTTACTTCATGTATATTTCTAGTGAAAGCTTCAAGAAATCCCCAGAATAATCTCTCTGAGATTTTTTCTAGTGTCTTTTCTTCTCATTGTATCCTCTCTGCTCCCCTGCCTCCCCCAGTTATTCTCTTGAGATCAGTGTGACAGATCAAAGGCTGAGATGGGGCCTGTGCCTGAGTGATGACTTTCCCCCTTCAAGCTCTCTGCTAGCTGTCTCTCTCCTACATCAAAACTAGACCTTCAGCTTAACAGAAGGACATACTGTGGCATATCAGARTTAATTCTCTGAATTCTTCCTAAACTAAGATGTATGGTAATAACACTACTCTGACAGGATGGYGTGTGGACAACAACGTCCATTCATGCCATTTACTTTTCTTTTTTTGTGTTCTTATTGTGTTCTTATTATTCTTTTGTGGCATATCTGTAATCAGAGCAGGAGAGAACAGGCCTACATTTTGCAGTCCTACCCCATATTTTTCCAGCCCTTGTTCACACACTTAGGTGTGTGTGCATCTCAATCCATTTGCCTGTCTTGTTATAATAACTGCTGAATTGGGGCTTTCAGTTTTGGTCACAACTGGCAAGATTTTGTAAAAATTCTGATTTGGATTCCCCATGTTCTACAACTTGAAATGTACAAGCTGGAACGTGTGTTTGTTTGTATTTACACAGAGTGATCGCTCTGCTTCCTKCAGTGCCTTAAATCTCTGACTTCTGCAATTTGAACTTGCTTTCTGATTTTCTTTGTTGCTTCCCCTTCCTCCCTTTATAGTTTTGTTATTATGTTCCTCTGAAGCTTTGATGACTTTTTCCTTAACTATTTAGAGCAACCTTTTTTGCTCCAGACTCAGTTCATCCCTTGAAGAATYCCTTCAGTTCTGGATGTTCTGACAGCTGAAGCTTGTGGCCACCCCAACTGTTATGAGAATTTTTGCCATGCTATAGTTGGATTCCACAGATACATTMATTCATAGAGGTGGTGGGGTTTCTAGTTTTCAGTGAACCCTCAATATGACTTTAATTATTCTCCAAATGACATTATTATTATTTTTTTACCACAGMTGTATTAAGAAACATGAACTTCAGCAGCTTGTGGTAGTAATGGAAGCAMATCTGGTTTGCTATTAGGTAGCACCATGTCCAAGAGAACCTTCAGCAGAAATCCTCTGAAATCCTTTTCAGTATGTAAGAAAACTGCTCCTTGCAGACTCAAGAGGTTGAAAGTTATTCAGTGAACACATTGTGTGGTTGCCTCTAAGTTTGCCTTTCAGCAGACGCCTGTTTCACCATGTCATCCACTGATTTAGACATAAACCATTTCATTAYAGTAGAAGCTTTCAGAAAAGTTTCTGGTGGCCTTCAGGTGGCCACTCTGAAGGKTAATCTCTTGCCCAGGATGGTTTGAAGCTTGCTGTCACAATGATTGGAGTTTCCAACCTGGCTGGCAATGCCAGGAACTAAAGTGTGGTTTCTAAGAGAGTGGGATTCCCGTTTATCCTCACAGTGGTATTTTTCATATTGCCCATCAAGTGAATAACCCTCTAGTTTAGTTGACCAAAGGAGAGTGGTATGTTACCCTGCAAAGGCATATTTTTATTTATTTTTATGGAGCCCCTCCCACTAATATGACTAGCTAGATTGTCTGTAAGGCTGTGCTTGTTCTGAAACCACTATTGATTAAATGCTGAGATGAAAATTTTTTTTTAGAAGCTGTCATTGGAACATGCTTAGACTGCACTTGCTGTCAGCTTAACAGTCATGTTTCTGTGTCTTCCTCTAAATTCCTCTCCCAGCTGGGCTCTTTTATATCTTAGCATTAAAATAGTTCCTTCCTAATTAGACAGATCTCTGTCATGATAATCATCTTGAGAACGTATGCTGTATTTTCATACYGCGTATCTTTTCACAGATCAGGCCTGTGCTTCATAATTTTTCAGAATCATAACTCACTGAATAGATCTCTCACCAAGCAATCATCTCCTGTAGCTGGTAATTAGTGTCCTGTCAGCTGGTATCAGTAGGCATTACTGTTCATCTGCTGCCATCAGCAAGTTCATCTTAGATCATTTAGAATTCTGATAGATTTGATTCTTTCCAAATTCCAGTTGTGAAGATAGTATTCCAAAGCTGATGTGAAAACAAGAAAAATAAAAGTTTTAGGGCAAATAAACACATTTATGTATGCAAAGTGAATTTCTACAGAAGATGTGTTTGTAAGTCCATGGTCATAAAAGTAAGAGCACATATGATCATGAGTGAGTCTGTGCTTGTGTCTGAATACAGAACAGAGTTGTTTGGTCAAGGTTGTGAAGAAATCTGCTTTAATGACAGTAATCAGTAGTAAGAACTAAATTGAGATCTCTCTATTTCTYGCATTGTTCGGGCTATAATACAAGGGATTCATTTCCTGTTTTTATTTTTTCYGACTCAGAGGCTTAGCAGAAGTGTTGTCCTTCTCAAAAATTGGATTTAAATAGTTCACTAAATAGCTCATTTTACTTTAGCTTTTTAGAAGCTGGTAATTGCTTATGTGAGTGTCTTTAAAATAAATGATGCAAAAATGAACTGTGAAATCTCATCTCTATTATGTTATTTTACAATTGCCACTCAATATTTGGCTTTAWAAGAAAAACCTCCCATCAGAAGAAAATTTTTATGTAGCTCTTAGGTGCTGAATAACAGCTGTAAAATAACAGAACTACTGCCATTTTTTAATGAAATGCTGATTCTGTTGACTGTCTTTAGATGTARGAGAGAGTGCCTTATCTTATAAAAGATTGCATTGTAGAATAATGCAAGAATCACCACTGTGCTGTTAAAATGAGTGGGGAAATAGATATCTATTTGCTCAGCTTTGCTTTAGCCTCAGCCAATGAAAAAATGCCTTTTAATCAGAATCAAATGATTTTTGAATGTATTCAGATGGAGGGGTTTTGTTGGGAGAGTTTTGCGTTTTGTTTTTTTCTTCCTTTCTTTGGTTGGTCGGGATTTTATTYCCACAAAACTGCTGATTTATTTGTTTGCAAAACTTGAAACACTGAGCACTGGTTACTCCAAAACTTCTTTTACTCAAATCATCACCCTGGGGCTGTGGAGCCTGGCAGAACCAAGGTACATAGCCAAGAGATAAAAAATTCCTACMTTTTTAATATGCTGAAATTAAATTCCATAGCAATGCAGCTTACACTTAAAATTTACCACGCTGACAGCTGCCAAAGTGATGTACTGGAAGTTGAGGTGTGTTTGTGTGACTTCATAGAGATTGAAAAATGCTATTAGTTGTAGCCGTAGGAAAAGAAGACAGCTTCTGCAAAATGCACCGGAAAAGCAGTCTGTAAGAGGAGTAGTGCTTTTACATGCATTTCTGACCCTGTGGGTGTAAGAAACGCTTCTCTTTTTTTGCACTCGAGTGCTGCCCAGCACTCTGTGGAGCCAGGCTGCAGCACACGAGCTGCGGGCTGCAGGGGGCACTGCGGAGGAATGCAAAAAGTACTCGCTCTAAGTTAAACGTACTYCACAGCCYTCTCCCTCCCTGGCCTGATTACATTTTTCCATTTCAGTTTTTWWWAAATTATTATTATTATTGYTAATACTAATAATTTTAAACCTCAAATCCCTCCCCCCTTCTCTTTTCCTTCTCTTTCTATGCTTAAATTGAATCTTAACTATTCAATTCAATAGTTGCTGGAGAGATTACAACACATCCCCCGTCTCCAAATTAAGAGAGGCACGAATCTCTAGAATTGACTCAGGATTGCAGTTTCCCCGCGTTCTTACGCTGCTTCTGAGCAGAGCTGTAATTTCCCCCTGCTTATTCTGTGATAACGTAGTAATCAATGATCGTGAAGAACTTTAAGTATCKTCACTGTGGTTCTCAAACTGATACTACAGAAAAGTTGTTTTGTTGTTTGTTTTTTGTTTGTTTTTTTTTCCTGAGGGGAAGACGTGTTGGTAAATCCCAATGTAGGGAAGGTACTAAYTGCTATTTTTATTTGTTCACTATTATGTTTCATCTCAACATRGTCATGAATTGTGGCAATAGGCATGAAATCAACCCCAAATTTCATACTCATGAAATACACTCARAGAAGACAAAGACTGCTCTTTGCCACTGTATCTTAGAAATAGTATTCTATTGTCTGCAATGGCAAAAATGAAGATGATTTAAATCAGATTACATTACTAATGCATGAGTTCCCAGTTTTCTTTATATTAGCTGCATGTTGTGTCACTCTGAGATAATTCTGTTCAAAATAGACATATTTTTAAAATTGGGAGTGCGTTTCTCATAGGGCTAGGTAGAAAATAACAATCAATGACAATTGTGGGTGCAATAGCTTTGTCTGCAAAACGGTTTAAAACTAGATTCCCGGGATGTTATTCTTGATCCATTAATCACCCGCGCTCTATATGGAGGCAGCCACCCTTCGCTTGGAAAAATGTTGCTGCCCAACGTGTCATGTTTCTTGTGTTGTTTAAAATAGAAAGTTCAGCCCCGTGCCGGGGAGGCGCAGGGCTCCGCGCTCCGCTCCCATTCATTATGCAACAGTTGACACAGAAGGGAAAGGCGGCACACGCCG
>CADDXX010000598.1:180086-282647 GCA_902810485.1 Alauda arvensis
AYWCYCYMTATATATAAATTTTATTTCTAAACCTGTAGAATTTAGAAAACCAGAGCTGTCATTGCTCACAGTTAAGAAACAATTTGTGTATAGGAAATTTCTGGAAGTCCTCTGTATCTTGCCAGTAAAAAACCCCTCCCTCCCTGAAGGCTGAAAATCCACAAACAATAAGGTACTAAAAACTAATACAGACCTTAAGACCCACCCCCCAGTTTTTCCTCCCTTTTTTCCCCCTTTTCCCTTTTTTTTTTTCCTCCTTTTCCCTTCTGTGGTGGGGCTTGTGTCAGTCCTTCAAGGGGAAGTGACACAAATCTTCTGAATTTTTATTTTTTGTGGGTGTTATTTGGTATGACAGATGTAAAATCACATAAGTACTGTACTTCTAATTGCTCACAGTAAACCTGCACTGCATTTCATGTATGTGAGGATATTTAAGTGCAGTCACTGTGTGATTGGCTTTGTTCAGCACAGGTGGTGCCCACTGATGGCTCAGTTTTTATAAGAAAAGATACTTTCACAAGTTCTCTGTTTGTTGGTCTATCACTCTTTGTAGCAGAGGATGTTGCATGAGTTTTTTTAAGTGTCAGGGCAGAGCCACCCAAGAAAGCCTCTGCAGTTCAGTGGCCTCATGCTGAAATTGCTCAYAAGACACTATAATTAATACAGGGAGAACCTTGCAGTGAGTAATGGATTTATTTATGGTAAATGTGTGTTTTGACAACTGGGATCATACTTTTAATTTCCGTTTGTAAGGTGGAGATTTGAAGAATTGGAGGGCTCTGACACTTCAAGAAAATTATGTGATTGGGAAAAGGCTTCATTTCCTCCAAAATCATTTTTCTGCAGAAGCCTTTCATCCTGGCACAGCTAAGTTGGTTTAATTCCTCCAAGGGAAGTGTGTGTGGGTAAAAGCTCACAACAAAACTCTCTCTGTTTCTGCAATAGGGTTTTACTGGCTGCTTCAATTCAGTACCCCCCTATTACTGCATATGGATTTATCTCAAGAATGGCTCAGTCACMTAAATGAGATGAAGTTTCAGAACTAGGTCATATTTAAAATTTGTTTAGTGTTGGCTTTATTCTTTCTGGCTGAAGCTTCTGTCAGGTGTAGGATACTGCTTTTAAGAAAACTGGATTGTAATCTGGTCATCTCATTGAGCTGGATGTGTGGGAATGGAGAAGTGGCAATATCTTTCCCAGTGGTGGTATGTGAAGCTATTTTCATTTAGTGTGATGTTAGGAGAAATATATTCTGACCTATATAGTAACAAAGGCTGCAGGTTTTCCTCAGCACAGCCAAAAAGATGCATGCATCTTTCATTTTAGTAGCAAATGGCCAGTGGCTTGGAAGGGCTACTTGGAAGGGAGACCCTGATGGGCAAAAATAAAATTAATTTTAATTTCAGTGCCTATTCTCAAAGTGATGCTATAGCTGTGTGTTTTTGGAGTGGTTACCYGTGCCTGTGCTAGTCCAGGAGATGAGGGAGCACTGGGAAAAGGCCATTAATCTGCCCCCTTATGCYACCAGCAGCACAAGGTAAAAAGGAATAAGGCCCTACTGCTGACTTGTTGTTCCCTGTGGGATCCATCTGAGCCCCTCAGTTTGCTGGTCAAGCTAGRGGAAAGTATTGTGGAGAGGCAGAATCTCCTGGTCCCTGATAGGAAGTGCTGAGCTCTAGGCTGATCCCTTCACTTGTGTGATTTCAAGATTTTGGGGGTTTTTTTTGAGAATAAACAAGAACATCAGAAGATTATTTCTTCCATATTTAATATGAAAAGCACTTATTAGTTTAATACATGGATATGAGCAAGTACATTAGGTACTTTAAAGAATTAAGCAGAACAATTACAAATGCTGAAATAAAGTCTACTCTTAAAATGCAAGTTAAGAGAAGCACACAAGTTACTTAAATCTCTCACAAAGTGCAAGGTGTTATCAGTTGGGCAGTATGCAGAGCAGAGCCCATTCCCACTATAAAAAAAAAAAAATTTAAAAAAAATCCCTGACATTACTCCTGTGTGCAGGGGGAAGCCCTTGGTAATAAGCTTTGAACTCACRTGCTATCCTGGACATAAAAATAGCCAGCTGTCCAGGCTGTGAGGCTGCAGGCAGGSTGAGGAGGCAGGAGATGTACACCCTTGGTCACTGTGTGATGTGCTGGTCACCAGTGGCCAAAGCACTAGTGTCCTCCTGGGGCTAAAACCCAGCTGTTGGCTGAATAGTTTTAAGGTAAAGTAGCAAATACTTCTGAAAAGATACTGTAAAAAATGTGTGTCCCTTTCATATTCACCTCTCATATTCTGATTTTTATTTTATTTCTTTCATTTGATATTTTTCTGCAGCAGTTTCTCCATTGCACTTTGTTCAGTCTCTGTCGCTCACTTTGTGCAGTATGAAAAAGATTTGACAAGGGCTTTAAAACAAACACAATATTTCTGCCTTAGTTTTTCCTATTTTTGGCAAGGACTGATGTGTGAGAAACACTCACAGATTCACTGTAGCTTGGAGCACTTTTATATGGATRTATTCCTGCCTGCCCTGGTTGTTCAGCTTCTGCCCCAGAAAGCTGACAGAGGYAGCAAGGGAAGAATTCACTAAGACAAAAGAAAGAACCCCAAGGTGGATTATCCTGGTAAAAGTAGCAGTTCTTGGTGTCTTTTTCAAGAACTGCTCCCATATTTAGTAAAACAGATTAGTCTGGGGAAAGGAAAAATCTGCTGCCTTTTTTTTTTCTGCAAACAGGAGTGATGCTGCTCTTTGCAAGCTGAAGGAGGATAAAATTAAGCCATATGTTTTGATCACTGCAGAGCAGTCTGAAAGGTTTCTTTCAAATTTCCCRTGGCATGGTTCCTGTCACAGTGAAAAAAACACTGAGCACTGCACTTCATCTGGATTTTCATGTAACTCACCTACTTCAATGGCATTAGAATAGTAAGACAAGAAATTTTGAAACAAGATACAGATATTTAGAATATCATATCCTAATGCTCCTTTTTCTCAGGTCCATAAAKAACTCTACCTCTCCCAGGTTTTGAGGTGGTTATAGAGTCATGGAATGGGTTGGAAGGGATCTTAAAGATATTTACTTCTRGCCCCCTTGCCACTGACAGGGAAACTTTCCACCAGACCAAGTTGCTGAAAGCCCCATCCAACCCTAATGCTTAAGTAACCTCTAGTTACTTGCAGTCTGTGTTCCAAAGAGATAATTCAGAATTRACCAGGTTCAACTGATGGATAAGGGTGATTTTTAAATTTTTTTAATGTGTCAGCTGCAGTTATTCTTTCATGAGTCGTTTGTCATAGGTGTTTTTTCTGTTTCTCTGCTCAGGCCCTTGTTTGGAGTGCGACTTTTTCTTTTTTTCATACACACACATATACAATGCCTGCCTCCAACAGTGAATTCTACCTAGTTCTTAATTTAGATTTATGAGCTCTATTAGTAAATTTAAAATTAATTTTCAAAACACAAATTGGATGAGAAAATAGTTTATGCCTAAACTTGCTGTCACCTGTTAAAACAATCCAACCATTTTAAAGAAAGCAACTGAGCACTGTATTTATTATGAAATTTTTAAGAACATGGAACCAGCAAAAGCTGACATTTAGGAAGTCTTCTGGAGCAAGGGGGTCTTTAAATTCTAACCAAGGCAAGATAAGCCTTTTGTGCTGACATGGTGTCTTCATCAGTTTACTGGATTCAACTGGTTTGTTTAAGGCTGAAGGCTGAGTRGGAAGGCAGCTGGAGATTTCTGCTTCCCATAAGGTGAAAGCCAAGGTATCTACTTGTCTTTAAATATTTGTGAATACAGCAAAAACCCAATTTGATAAACTTTTGTTCTTACATAACAGGTGCACTGAAGGTATTTTTAAAAATTAATTAGAAAACAGTATCTGTGTATTAATGCAGAGTGGTTTGTGTGTTCATGCAAAGGATATATGGAGTTGTCAAGTAACACACTTCAACAGTTACCAGTCAGTAAGAACTGACCCTTCCYTAAAAAAATTAGTACAAATCCAACCATGCTCCCAAACTGATTTATTCATATCAGGATTTCCTGCTTGATAGTTTAAATCCTGTTTAAATTCAGCAATTTAAATCACTTTGATTTATATCAGCCATTCTGCCTTCAAATGAAGTGGGAATGTGCTGGGACTGAGGCCCTTTGCCATTTAGCACTACACTTATTCCATGCTCCAGTTTTAAGTTGCTTACACATTTGACTGATACCTATCTGCACTTCCTTTGCTGTGCTCATCAGTTTAAACATGTTCCTTTGTRTGTGATTTTTTTAACACTTATATCAGAATAAGGAAGGGGTTGAGTAGTTTAACAGTGTAATTGAGATGATAATGCAGCACAAATGTGTAATTTCTGCAGATGTTCATGCCCAGTAAATACTTTGTATCATAATGAAATTTGTTTATATACAGTTAATTTATTTAATGGTTTTACCATTTTCAGTTCTGTTTGTTTGTTGCTGGGCTAAAATTCAGTGAGATCTTGATGAGGATTTTTTTTCTCACTTTCTTAACTAAGGGCATCAGATGCTAGCCCTCCCTGTCTCTTTTCCTGTAACTTCAAATCACAGGAGAAAATGGTATTTTTTCCACCTCATTCTCCAGATCTGTGCTCAGGGGTGAGGTGTCTTCAGAGCAAGCAGATCTCATAAAGGCACTGTTCTACTCACTAGGGTGAATTGATTACTTTTATTTACTTAAGTCAGTTATGGTTTATGATATGTCATAATGGGAAGGGGTTTTTTGACTCATCAGCTGGCATTTTGGAATCATTTGTCATTTTGAGCGTCTAAAACAATGATGAAGGACAACACGTTCAGGCAAAACAGGGAAGTTTTAAAGAAACTTGGTGGTGAACTAGGGATCYACTGATCTAGGTGCAAAGTAGAAGTGCAAAGTTGCTGTGGTAGAGGGTTTTGAAGAGCACAACCACCAGCCCCTCTCCCTGTTGGAAACTGGTGAGCAGACATTATGACAAAATACATATTTGTGTTTTAATTGAAGAGTAATACACCACACTTCACACCATGACATTTAATCAGGAGGTGGGCTTGGGGGTTGTGGAAGGCTGATATCATCTCCAGCATCTCAGTTTCAGTGTCTAGATCTTGTTAAATGGCTTGTTTTCCTGTTCTTCAAGGGGAAGGAATCAAATGTAATTCAGAAAGTTTGAAGTAGCAGAAAATGTGAGTTCAAATGTCCAGTCTGTACTGTTCTGTTGCCCTGGCTGGTTGGAGTAAGTCTTTTTATATGCTCTCCTCCTCAGCATTATTTAGTGCATAGATTGCAATGAAGTCAGTGCAGACTGGGACATGTTTCCATCACCAGTGAGTTTTGTGTTGGATTTGCTGGAGACCTGATCCTGATAGCTCTTTAGCCTTAGAAGAATATGGGTGGGAAATATGAGGGTGCTGGAGAGTAAAATTCCATGAGGAAATGGATTTATGTGGGGATTAAAAGAGAGCACTTGTTTGGCAGATTTTCTGATTGTACAGATCTTGCCCCAGTAGGAAGGGAAGGAGGTTTGAACCTGTCCTGGTAATTCATTAGAACAAGAAGGCTGTGACTATGTTTGGGAAGTACCTGGCACACCTGGGATGCACCACTGATCAGAGGGAATAGGCAGCATGGTCCACTGTGGTTCTGGTCAGCAAGTTTCCTTCATCATGGAGATGGGCAAAGTCTTCTCCAAAGAAACAAATTTTGAGGTTGTCATTATTACAAGTGACTGACATGAGCAGTTAAGACTCTGTGCATATATATCTATAATGGCATGTAGTTTTGCCAAAAATGCTAATGTAAGTCTATGTTTACCTATTGAAAATATAATTGATACTGTTGCCAATTCAGCGGTCCAAAGAGACTTAGCAAATCCGGTAAATGTTGAAGAAAATTACAGCCCTTGTATCTCAGGAATAATTTAAGTGTGGTTTGCCAACTGTAACCTGGTTGACCATATTGGAAAGTGCTTAGCTGRAGATTACTTGAATATCATGATCTTTTCTTAATTTGTAGATCTACATGTAAGGGAGAACTCTCTTCTCTTTTGCTGTTTGCAGTTAGATATTGAGTGCAGGGTAATAAAATATATTTGCATACTTTTCTTCCCCCACAGATTCTGTGATTAGGAAAACATTAGCAAATCTTGACTGTGACCAACCTTTCCTTTCTGACCATGGAAAAAGATAAAATTCTGATAGACTAAAAATAGATTTTCAAAAATTGGACTGTGGGAAAAATGGGAAAGCAATTACATGGAAAAAATTAATGTAGAGACATTGATATGGCTTGATCTGCTTTTCCCAGTTACACTTGTGTTAGACTGTAGACAGATAAACCTGATCACTTCTTTGCAGACATACTTGGCACTAAAGTTCTGTATGTAATGAAGTTCTGAGAAATTAGTTACCTGGTTATAATGTAGGCTTAAAAATGGATACCTAATGAAGTGGCACAAGAGTAGAAATAATCTGCCATGCATCACAGTTCTTAATCAATGAATACCTGCAGAGTTTTTTTCTATGTTTAATGATATCTAGAATGCTTGGCYCAAATCTGATTGGTGTTCACACAAAGGTAAAATCTTTGAGCCATTCTCTGAAATTCAGGCCAGGCTCTCAGTTATGCTGGAGAAAATAATCTATGCTCTAATACTAATTATTTTTCCTTAATTAGTATAACTGAGAAACAGTACTGAAGTCATTACCCTTGCTCCCACCTTTCCTTTTGGTGAGAAGTTATCACACTATTTTTTAGAAAACACTTTTTCTGCAGCTTGAAACCTCAGTTAAATGTAACATTTTTTTGTAGATACTGGCAAGCAGATAATGTGGTCTGAGGTCTGCAAGGGCCTGGAACAGACTTAGTCTGTATGGATAAGTACAATGTGTTCCAGACAGAGATTAGATTCTGTATGCACACCTGTAGGTGGGTGTGGGGTTTAATAGAATAAATGTTAATGAGAAATGTGAATACTTGGGCACGATGAGGAGAGAAGGTGGTGGAAATGGCAGTGATGTCAGTAGTGTCCAGCTGTTCATTAAGTATGGTTGTAGTTTTACCAATTGTGGCTCACTAAAACTACAGTGCACCTTTCAAGATAAGTTTAGAGTTACCAAAAGGGTTCTCTTGGTTTCTCCATAGTTAGTTGCTTGCTGTGCAAGTCCTCACCTTCCCTAAAAGCTGGGTTTTTTTCAGGGGAAGTGCCTGTGGCAGCCTGTAATTTAACACCTCTCGTTACTCATTAGCAAAGGCATCCAGGCTCACGTTGTAGATGTTTCCCTTTAGTCAGGGTTCACTTCGGAKAAGTAGTTGATTGTGATTTGTGGCTTTCTTTGCAACTAATACTAGTTTACTTGTTGATATATGGGAATTTTCATTCATGACATATTTTCTGTTTTCACCTGGAATATCTCTTAGTTGTTACATCACAGAAAAGTAAATGTGCTGCACATATTCTTTAGGATTAGCCCGTGTTTGCTGTAGGGAGATAGGRGACTGGTACTGAGGGAGGAATCCTGTGGCTTGTTTGTGGCAAAGTTTGCCTTTCAGGAAGGGGARGATCTGGTAGGGGATTTCTTGTGTTTATTCCTGAGGAAAGACTGAACACTGATTCAAAGTTACATGGGTTGGATGCTTACCAGAYTATGCACAAATACTAGTTCATCAGAACAGTAGTTAGATGAATACACTTCTTTCCATCAGCAAAACCATCCTTGCACATTTGAGAAAGAAGCAGTGAAAGGGGATTTCACTCCTGATTCTCCTGTATCTATCAGTCAGCTACAAGTGGAGCTGTATTCCAACAGTTCTCATTGAAGTAGCTGAGTTTCTTGGCTCCAGCAGGAGGCCAGTACTGTGGAAAGCATTTGCTTGTTTTGAAGGARACTAGGAAGGTATTGGTGAGATCAGTTCCATTCTTCATATTGCATCCAGCTGGTAAGTCTGCACCATCCTTGGACTTCAGGTGAGATTTGGAAACTCAACCTGCAAGACAAGAGTTTAAGCACAGGGGCAAAAATGTCCTAAGCAACAGGTCTTAGACAACACAACTTAGGCTTGTCTTGGGGTGGTTGCAAAGCCTGGCAGACAGGTGTTATTGTGAGTGCAGGATTCTGCATCTACTGCATCTGTATGAAAATTAAATGTGAATAAATAAGGCCTGAGAGGATAAATAAATAAATACCAGAACAAAAAAGCATTTAGATACTAACAGGTGCAGTGACAATGTAGCTGGAGGTGTCTGACATGTCCAGGTGAKCATATGACTTTGTGAACATGTTGTTTGAGAATGTGGTGGCTCATAAATATAGAGGCAGCCACTGAATGGAAGTTCTATGTGTGCAGGGACATGTGTGTCTGTCTGAAAGCAGCTCAGCTGACCAAGTAGGTACTGAGAATTACACCTCTCCTCTTCAGCACACTGCCAGCTGCAGCACTGGCAGAAGGCACCTCTGCTTTTAGAGGATGTGCATGATAGATGTGGAAGCACGTGGTGCATAGGTACACATCTCTCTGGTCACTGTTTGGTGTTTGATGCTTCCTCTCACTTTCAGGTGTGATTCACATTTCTGTTTGTGGTTCTGTTTAGTTGTCTGGGGCTTTTTTCTGCTGCCTATGGTGCTCATTATGTTTTGGCTCCCAGTAGTCTTTATCTATAAACAGATATATAAAAATATATGTTATAAATATATAAATAACTATTTTAAATATATATATATAATATATAAATGAGACTGTATCTCAGATTGTCTGAGCTGTGTCAGTGGTAGGATTTTGCCCTTCTGAATGCTGAAGACTCTTTGGGTCATAGTGGTTTTCATGTAGGTTCAAGGTCTTTGATGGCTCTTAACCACAGGASTAGAAGTATTAACAGATCAAATGCCTCAGAACAGCAGAGTTTTGATACTGAGCACTTGGTTTTTAACATATTTTTGCACAGGGTTTCTGCTGTCAGGCCACCAGGCTCTTCTGCAGCTGGCCTTTTCCAGCTGGCTTGTTGCCAGGAAGCTGCAGTGTGGACTTCAGTGATCCTGTGCATGCACAAGATCCCAGCAAAAGCAGCTTGTCCTTCTGTCCTGTTCCCCATGACCTCAYGCCACACATAAGGAGTGACATCCTTGCAGCAGCTGTAGGTGTGAGGGAGGCTTGGGGAGAACAAGATGCCATTGCCACATAGAAGCCCAGTGTTTGGATGGTGGCTGTGTGGAAGACAGGGATGCTGGTGAAGGAGCTTCCCAGCTGCTGTTCCTCTGGTAGCTGAACTGCACCAGAGACACACATCACCAAAACTGTCTGGATTAGTGCAAAGGTAGAMCTGTGACATTTCTCTGGCTTGTCTGCAGTGCAGTTTTTCTCTCCAGACTAGTTGTATGCAGTGCTGACAAAGTTCCTGTGTGGTGGTGGTCTGTGGCTAYTCCCTGTGGCTGCTTTGTGCCTGTCCCCAGGCACAGGCCCCTGGACATGGAGAGGCACTTACTGGCACACTTCACCTCATGCTACCCAGAATCTGCTGGACAAGATGCCTTCTKACCACGTCAGGTTCAGTGAAGCATGTTGTTGTGGCCTTTGGCTCCTGGGGTCATTCCTGAAGTCACCTCAAGCAAGGAGAACACTTGGGCAGTTATGAATGYAACACTCTATTAAAGAGTTATTAATTCTAATTTTTCCTATTTCCTGGTCTTGGTAGAGTCTCAACACTCGACCAGAGCTTGCTTTTCATGGCAAGTCTGTAATAATTAGGAAGATTCTTGCATAATAAAAACCAGAGCATGAAGAAAAGAGGAGAACCTAATCCTCACATTTACCTGAACTGTTATTCTGGTTTACAGGATTATGCTTTTAGGTCTTGCAGTGGCTATGGATACCTATTCATTTTCTGATTGTTTCATCAACAGTGGCAGGTGGGCTCTGTCAGACTTATTCAGCTTCTTTGTCTTCCTTCTGGACAAGTGTGTGTGTGTGTGTCATGCATTCTGCATAGGGACATTTATCTCAGATTAGCATTGACAAATAGACCCAGCACTCTTCCATAAAAGCAAGAATTGGTGTGTAGACTCTATCTATTGGTTATGCATCCCCTGGATGAATTAGTAGTGGTTTAGTGAGATTATAAACAGGAAGAGGCACTTCAACTCTAATTCCTTTCCAGAGGTTGGGTGTTGCACACAGAGGAACTCCAAAAGATGTAGCTTGAGCAAGACTGAAAATATGTYATTTGAATTGATCTTTCCCATGGAAAGGAGAGGGAAAGGAATTAAGCTCATAAAGGTGAGGGGGCAGGAACCAAATCTTCTCTGAGGGAGTTCTGAAGTAAATAATGTTTGACACTCTAAGATWGCTTTAGAAAAAAAGATACCCCTTAGTGTAGTGGTTTTGATAGTACTGACAGACAGGTATAGTAGAAGGGAGAACACTCACACTGCAACGGGAAGACACCAAAGAAATGAAGGCAAGCMATCTCTTTGAGACATTCTACCTGTGTATTCCTAAAATAAGAAACCAGTTTGAGGATGTTGCCTGTCTCTGTCATGGAAGAGTTGTCGAGCCTCCATTTAAGGGAGCTGCTAAATTCTTCAYTGGGAGACGTCCAAGGCAAGCCATGGTGCTGGAGGAAGCGCTGTGCACAGTGCTGTAGGTGGCACCCTTCCCTTTGCGATGGTGCTGAACCAGTGCCAGAAGGCAGGGAGGAGTTGGGGGCACTCTGAGAGGGGGAGCCCTGGACCAGTTGCTCGACTGGTGTAAAGCYACACAGATCTGCTGGGGTGCCTGCTTTACCCCAGCTGAAAAATCTGTCCTCTCCCTTAAAAACGCCAGGTGAAAGCAGGGCTTTGTCTACTCGTCATCAATAGAGATTTTCCAACAGTGCTCTGGAATCTGCAGAGCCCATGGCAGGCCATGCCTGCTGCCCCTCCAAACACATYCCTGTGCCCCTTGGGCAGCCTTGGCCACCTGGTTCTGTGGGGCAGGCACTAGGTTTGTACCCAAGCAGAAACTTAAGGATACTATTACCTTTGTTGGCTGTAACATTTTATTTGGCTGACATGTTAAAAGGTGGTCATTAAATCACAGCATTGCTTCTCTTTAAAGTAATTCTGCCGTAAATGCTGAAAGTTATTTCAAATGCATGCTTGAGCTACATCAGGACTGAGGGTCCTCAGCCCTGTTTGTGTTCCTGTAAGTACAGACCAAAAAAGACTGACTTTTTATTTACCTTGTGGTTTGGGAGTTGAGAGTCAGGGCTCTGGGGCCGGAGCTACAGTGGGGTTACTGTGTCAGCTGAGCCAGGGTAACCCTGTATGGCAAATGCAAGTAATGTGCTGTGAATGAAGCTTTCATTTCCTGGTGCCAACGCTGTGGCCAAAAGCATTCAACTAAAAATATGTCTCTAAAACGGGCAGTCATCTGACATTTTATTTACTATTGTGGTTTGGACATGGGTGGATGAAACATTTTAATAAATTACTGTATCTTTTTGTCTGTTCCTGATTTATCACATTTTACTAATTCAAGAGCTATTTATGACATGCCTAGTAAATTGGAGCTTCGACGTGCTGACTGATTAGCATGAAGGTGCTTGGAGGAGAAGGGAGCATTGGGACAAGGAGTATCAAGCARAAAGCAAAGCTTCTCATTTATTATTGTTGTGCCCTAATCCTCCAGCACCAAAYTGTGTGCCAGAAGGTGTTGTATTTTATCTGCTGCAGGATGAGAGTCCAGGTGCTCGCTGTCCAACATTTGCCATACTTAAAAACAACAAGTGCTGCTGGTGTGTGTCATGGCTGGGTTCCCTCTGTCCTCTCTGTTTCCTGCAAGGCAGGGAAGCAGTATCCCTGTTTTATGGGTGCAAACTGAGTATCATTTTGCTCTGATCTCCATCCTAATTATGGCTGTGGCTATAGACAAAGGAATAACATTTTGGCATTTTCTGTCAAAGATAGAGGGACTGCAGTGATCCTTTAGGGACAGTGATCAGAAAGGGTAAAATTCTGAAGCTTTGCCCTGCACTTCTGCTTTAAAAATGAAAAATTAAGAGAGAGGCTGTTATAGAGGGTGGAGAGGAGRAGCTGCTGCTCTGCTGTCTCAGACACAGGGGTCCTTCTCTGTGTAGTGCCATGGTCATCTGAAGAGCCATGCTGCTTGCTGAGGCTGCTGCTGCTGCTGCACAGTGCAGCATGGTGCTTGTTCATTTTGATAGGAAGAAGTTTTCCAGGAAGAGGAGGGGAAAAGAGGGCAGCTAATATCYTTTCTTCACCTCCAGTGCAAAACCAAAAGGGCCTTAAGTGATGCTCTGTGAATAAAAAAGAAATTTTCATATATCCCTCGTAGTGGTTGGTACATTCCCCTGCTTCTGATTAGTCCTTCAGCATTGCAAAGAGCCAGTTTGCTCTCACTGCTGCATTTTTYTGTCAGGCACAGACTTGCTTTTCACTCTTTCTCTCCCTTCCAAACCCACTTCAGGTTTCATTTGGGGTTTGTTTCCTCTTTCTTTTTTTTTAAATTTTTTTTTTTTTTTGCAAAGCAGCCATGAGAGAGGAATAAAATAATTTTGAAGAGCATTATATTGTGAGAATTTCGACAATGAGTGGAAGATTGTAATTACTCTCTTCCATTAGACTCAGTGGCTCTGGACAGATAAGCTGTATTGAAACGTGTGACCAGGGCATGGGATCATGGATTGTCTTTCACTGTTGTCATGGTGACAGTGATGCAGGTGGCCTATAACTGCCTGGCTGTCAGATCTTATACATCAAACTGGTGCTAAGTGAAAATATGTTAGAGGCATGGGGGGAAAAATTGCCAGCAGTGTTTATAGGATCAGGTGGAAGAGGACTAGATAGCTTTGAAGGCAGCTTTTYGTGAAAGCTGTGGATGGCTCAGGGATGCTTTTTTAGATTGCTCATGCCTTCATGTGAGCAAAATCAGTTTTAAAGGGGGAAAATGTATACAAATACACATCATTATTATGTCTCTGCTGCTTTCTCAAAGTTAAAATGATGGTGGTGTTAGGCTGAGATGGAAAAGAAATGGGTAGGATGGCAAACACTTGTAGGTGAGAGCTGGGGCAGGCTCTAGAACCAAATAATAACAGAGGGAAAGAAGATGATTCACTACTGTACCTCAGAGTTACTAACAGAAAGTTGTCCAGATTTAGAGATATTAAAAAACAAATTATAAAATAGCACCTCAAAGTCAAGTCATTCTTACAGAAAATGTTGGTTGGATTTGCTATAAAGTAATTTCTTTTTCCAGAGCTGTTCTCTCTCATGGGTKTGAGGCCTACACTCTGTGACATTTCAAATAGATTCTGACTCTCATCCCCTCYCCTTTCCAGCTGATGGTTCCTTGTAAACAGCTGAGATTTCCAGTAGTTCCTGACACTAAAATTAATCTGTGTCACTTTGGCAAGTCCCCCTTGCCTTGTACTAGCTATTGAACTACCTTCCCTCTCTAATGGAAGCAAACTCTTTGCAAAGAGAATAGTGAAAGTGATGGTGAAAAAATTAACTTCTATTCTTGTCAAATTGTTTCCTGCAGTACTTAGTCTATGYGAATTTAGTTGGGTTTTGTAGTTTACTTTGATCTGAAGTGGAAATGCTACTTTGTCTCCTTCTGGGAGAGCCCGTGGGAGACTTGCTTACCTCTTGCAGGTTTTAATTGCACCTTTGTAATTGTTAATTGCATGCAATTGGCTGATGCTCTTCAAATGGATTGAAGACCATAAAACAATGTGAATGTTTTATCAGTTGAAGGATATAATCCATCTGATATGGCTACGGTTTTAAACAGGAAAAAAAATATTTTTTAACTTCCTGGCTTAGTTCTTTCTGACCTGGTGTTCAGCTCCTCTGCACTCCAGAACCCAGCATTACATATTTTGGTTTGATGTATTTGTGGGTTTGTAGATGAYACAAATGTTTTTATTGCTAGAAGGAGGAACTTTTATTTTCATCGGAGTTCCCTATGGAGCATTGAACTGGAGTCAAATACRTACTTATGGATCTGTCAAGCCTACTATTGATGTAGGGAGTTATTGAATAYTTATAACAAATTAGCAAAATTAAAACCTTTATGCAATGTGTCTGGTAAAGATRCATTGTATGAAGGGAAGTTCTGATCTGGGTGAGAGTGGAGGAGTTTCTGGATTCATTCTATTTCTCGTCTCTGCGATTTTTTGCCAATTTTTGACCAAGCTTTGACCAGGATTAGGTCTTTATCCCTGTTSTAAACATTTCAGTGTTTTAGAGAATAAGTGAAGGATGGAGGGGGAAAGGTCCTGCAGTTTAATGGTTGGTCCTGGCCAAGCAATCTGTTCCTCCTTCTCTTAAATGGCCAGTATGTTGGCAAGGATTTTGGAAGATTTGCCTACTTTTAGACTCTATTGATGGAAAGCTKTAGGTAAGTTAGAAACCATGCACAAATGCAGGATGAGAGTAAAAAAGTTCTATATATTAGTGAGGGAGTGGTGTTGGATGGTTAAACATGTTAGAAGGAATTGAGCACTGAGGTTTCCATTTCCAGGTTTGCTGTTGGTGAACAGTGCRGCACAGGGAAGGAAATCAGCCTTTCCTATGCCTTAAACCAGAGAAGAAACAAAAACTGTAAAGATTAATGATTAGTGTTACTAAAACTTTGAGACTCTTGCCTCGGAAGTGTTGTGAAATTGCATCTTTACCACTGGCTATCTAAGTATGTTAAGTATGAAACCATTGAATGGTGTGTTCTGTACCAAATACTGAATGTTAGGTGATGGTACTCAAGTAACTCAATAGGCATCCCAGTAATCCATGAGAATTGCCTTCAGGGGGTGTTTACTGACAGAAAATAATCTTAGCTGAGATTTTGGTTTCATTTGTGGTTGCCTTTAGATGTACTGTGGTGTCTTCAGCTTTCACTCAGACCCCAAATGCATTAGACTAGCTTGCATAAAGATTTGCATCTTTAATATAGCTTTGAGATCATCAAGAGCAAGAAAAGGCCCAGATGTGTATATATAAGGGTTTTCTAGCTTAAGATGAAAAAACCATCTTTAAGATGATGCCTTAATTCATGTGCTTGAGGTGCTTCATTGTTTTTTTAATCATAGGTTGCTGGTACCAAATTAGCATTTTGTAATAGTTTTAGCATTAGTATTCAGGACAAGTCTGGGTAGGAGGGGGCTGGGGTTTTTATCCAGTGTGTTTTTGTTGTTCTTTTTCTCTTGAAGCTGGAACATAGAGATGGTTTGATGTGTGTGTTTACAGTAGCTGTACACTAAGAGCAAAAATAGGTACAGAAATGTAGCTGCTCTAACCATTTCCTGACTAGCAAGTCAGTCTGACTGGTGAACTAGGCTCTTGTTTCTGGTGTTGTGAATTGCATAATGCAGTTTGGATGTTAATTTGGAAGTAACCACGGAGGCTGGAGGCTGGGAAGTGTTATTACCTCATTATCCATTGCTCAGGGTTAGCTGTGAGGTTTTGACCATCTGTACACACGCAGAGAGGAGGAGGGAAATGGACAATACAGATCACATATTTCAAGCCAGTATGGATCCTGATTAAGTTTGCAGCTCATCACAGCAGGACAGAGCTCTCTGGTTGTGTCTCATCTTTACAGTCCAGAATAGTTGCTCAGCTATTGCTTGCTATAAACCCACTCCTTTTAACAAGTATTTTTACTGGGTTGCTGACATCATGCTTACAGTTCTTTTGGTAAGCAACGTTTTCTTATCCCAGATTTGCTGTAAAAATTGGGGCTTCTGACTTTTGAACAGTTTAATCACACCCTAGGTGAAAAATAACTAGATAAGATTAGTATTATTCTGTCCTCAGGGTTATTTTAAATACAATTATACCTAAATAATTAATAAGAAACCACTTTAATCCTGGCACAAACGGGCTGTAGTGACATTGTGGTTGTTGCAGCTACCACAGTCCACGTTGTTTTACATTATTAGCAAAAATAATATGGCAGAAGCCATATGGGGCGTATCCTGAGTTTTGTACTATGCTGTTTGCTGTGCTAATGCACAGGAAATATATTTTTATAATATCTTATTCACTGCCAGCCCTTTGAATTAGAGCAGATTATTTGTTGGATGAGTTGAAAGATGCTGCATCCCGGGGTGTTTCCCATTGCAGCTCCTCTTGCTCCTGCAGAAAAGGGAGCAGCAGAAGGCAAGAAGTGGTGGTGCCTCCGAGAATCCAGCTACAGAGCGGGGCGGGGGAGTTTCCTGTTGTAACAACAAAGCCAACAATCATCAGGATGCTTGTCTGCCATAGAGGAGTGTCTCTGTTAGGGTGTGAGCTGTGTTTCCTGCCTCCCTGTGAATCAAGAATAATTTATTTTGGATCTCTGAGGTTTTCTTTTCCCCTCTCTGGTAAAAGGCTCCCCCCTTTCCTCCCTCCTCCTCGTCCTTCCTGTCCCCCCCTTCCCAACATATCTCTCAGTGGGCAGGCTTTAAGGAATGAAATCCTATATCTAAGAACAATGGCATCTGCAAGAGTCACTTGCACAGCTTCAGTGCTGCTGGCAAGGATCTCTCACTGCTCTAACAAATAAATGCAGCAATGCATTTCTTTTAATTGGCTGAGTAGAAGGAAGCTTGGGCTCTGAAGCTGTGCAGAAGGAGAGACTGAAGTGGCACATCCATCTCCTCTGCACACTGTTAGTTTGTGAACTGCTTGGGGTGGAGATACAGCCTTTAGTCTCCCTGGAAATGTCCCTTGCATGTCAGGTAGTACTGGAAATGAGTGCAGATCAGGCTGTGTTTGGAGGTGGGGCTATACAAARGCCATTCTGGGCACTCCTGAGTTGCAGACGGGGGCGAAGAGCAGAGATTTAATTCCCCAGGGTGCATTTTTAGCTCTCAGATTTCCTATGTTACAGTATTGGAGCACACACAATTTCCTGCATTAAACTCAGTGCAGAGCTGAGCGTGCCTGCCATATCCATTTGCAGCTGCTTAGCATGARCCTTAATACTGAGACACGTGCCACTTAAACCAAGTGCTGTGTCTAGTGCCAAGAGCCTTAAATCCACTCATGGTTAGTGTACTTTCCTGCACACTTAGCCCAGCCTAGTTTAGCTTGTTTACAAAGAGATAAGGCAGTGCAGGCATTGCTAGGGCTGTAGTGGCATAAGAAATAGCCCTCTGGATCTCTCTGYTCACCAAATCCATGCTCTCTTGCACAAAACTGTAAGGAAGGGCTGGGTTTATGAATAGTGAGCCCTCCACGCATGGCAGATGGGAAGAGCTTCCTCCTTTAAAAATTGTTCCTGGTCTAGGGGTGTCTGTTCCTCCGAGTTTGATTTTTATTTAAATTTTTTTTCTAATATTGCTGCTCTTTAGGAGCCTAACACAGTCTCCCTCTCCTGTGTCAGCCTTTGTCTCCTTTGTTCTGTCAGTGATGCCAACACTGACATGCTCTCAGTTTGAGTGCAGCTGTGGCACAAAACAAAGGGGACCAGAGCTTGTGCTTGTACATGAGCATCATTTGGCTGATCAACATGTGCCCTGGACCAGWGAAAGAAAAGCCAAAACTTTTCACGTGTTGTCAAAAAGCTGTAGCTGTGGTGATTAATCCTGACTTTAAGATGAGTAAAAAYTGCAGTGAAGGTGACATAATCCATCCTAGTTACATAATCCATTCTCAGGACTGACAGACATTCTGTGTGTCAGAGTTTCAACTCTCTTTGAAAGCACATCCCCAAGCTTGGGCTGGATTAGGCCATGACTGKCATGCCAGCTGGATGGGTACTCCACATGCCCTTAGATCATCATGTGCTTGTGAGAGCAGCTCTTCTGYCTGCCTGGAAATGCCCTTGCACAGTAGAGACAATAATAAATATRCTGAAGAAGAAAACCTGCCTGCCCTCAGGGGCCAGGGTAAAGAACTCCAGCAGCAGAGGGGTTTTTTTGATTCTTTCTAGTGGTAATAGAAGAATCACAGAATCAATTAGATWGGAAAAGACCTCTGAGATCATTGAATCCAACCTATGACCTTGCACCACCTTGTCAACCAGACCATGGTGCTATCTGCCATATCCAGTCCTTCCTTAAACACCTCCAGGGACAGTGATTCCACCTGGGCAGTGCGTTCCAATGTTCACCGTTTCTGGGAATAAATTCTTTCTGATATCCAACCTAAACCTCCCCTGGTGCAGCTTGACACTCTGTCCTCTCATCCTGTTGCTAAAGAAGAGATTGGTAAAAAAGCCACTGCCCAAGTAGCAGAGGAGGTGATGATGATAGTGGTGATTTACAAAACTTTGTTGCAACTATTTTTGAGGGAGGTCAGCACATGTAAAGGGACTGGTATGTGCTCCTGTGGGTTAGTGTTGTAAGTGGTCAAATCTATTAAACCTTTCTGCAGTTTCCCTGTTGCTGATGCTCTTAACTTTTTTGTATACCAGAGTATCAAGAGCTTAGCCAAAGCCCACTGATCTCTAGTCAGGTGCTATACTAAAAGACATTTGTGTTCCAGGTATGAGAACAGATCCCAAATGGAGAGCAGGCAGAAAAGCAAGATGGCTGTGGCTGGATGTTAACTAACATGATAGCACTGGTCTCTCAGTACATTCTCCATCCCAACATTGGAGGAATTTGGGCAATTATGAGAGTTTATGGGGAGTGTGAAAAAAAATTGACAGTTTAACTAGTAATGAGGGGTCAGTGTCTGCCATGGGCTGATCAGAGGTGGGGGTCTAAATGTGATTTGGAGAAGACAAAGAACTATGAAGAACCTTGAATGTGAAGAGAAGTAGCTTCCTGGAGAAGTGAATGTAATCTGTGAGGCAGTTAAATAATCAGTCCAGAACCTAACACAACTCCTTTGCAGTGCATTAAGGATGGATGTAGTGATGATGCCTGTTTGTTGAGGCAGGAGAAAAGAATGCTGGACCTGGTTGCCTCTCCCCACTTCTAAAGCGGAGGATACTTTTTTTTCCATCCAAATATCTTCTTTTAAGTGCTGAAGTACACTTCTGGGAACTTCTGGAAGCAAACCTTCAAGCATACAGCTTTGAAAATCACTGAATGAAATATAGTAGTATATCAGTGTTGGAATTGTTCTTCTGTAATGAGAGCAAGATGGGATAGCATATATGGTTGATTTGTAAGTTCTTATGGACTTTGCTGGGAAAAAATAATTTTCCTGATAATTTACCTTTTGGAAAGGGAAATAGATGATGAGAGCCAKGAGCATTCTCTGATGAGCTGTACATTTGGGAGAAACAGAAGCTTTAAAATGCGTACTTGGTGCTATTACTACTTCACAGATTTGGTAGCCAAGTGTTGTAGGAGCTGGAAAAAAATTGCGTTTTTCATCCTTTGCCATGATTTGACTTTACAGTCTTAATTTTCTTTTATTAGAGTTTACAGTGTACAGTGGAGTACTTCTTTGCTTATGGGATTTGGAGATATTAAGGCATCTCTCATTCACTTATTAGTATTCATTAACTATTGGGATAGAAGAAATGCTTCATCTGCTCCATGTAATAAGTACTGTTTGAACTGAACACGTTGGCAGTGAGGGACCAGAACCTGCCCAGGCTTGGTGGGGATACCTTTTAATGCAAATTAGTTACCATGTGCAGTCCATTCCTCTAGTTCTTCCTGGAAATGAGTTGGAGAGCTTTGGGGTCTTGGGTGGTTTGACACCCCCATACACTGTTACAATCCAGTTATTAAAGTTCTTAGAAATGCCTCTGCCTGAATTAAGGTGCAAATGAGACCATGTGCCAGTGACAACAGTGTGGGTTTTATTTGATAGTAAATATGAGAGGGTGAGAGAGAAAAAGGAGAGTAAATGGAAGAGAAAGAAATAGGGGAAAGAGGGGGGGGGGACAGAAAGAGTGACAGACAGAATAAGGAAAATATCACCCTCCGTGGATCCTGATGATGTTCTGTAGATCCTYTCCAGCTGCTCTTCTTGGTGGTGAAGGTCCCCCTGAAAAAGCACAGAATCTGATGGGTTAATATATCCTCAGACCAGGTAGGACAACCCAGGCACCTCTCTGGCAGGGGTAGTTTGTCATTCTCTTAAAACAGACTCTGGGTTTGTTGCATCACGTGCAGTGCTGTGATTCAAGCTCTCAGGAAAGGCTCTGGGGGGCACTTCAGGGGGTCTTTGATGGATTATGACACCCCCTCAGCTGCCTCTCACGTGAATGTCCCATGGATGTGGCTTGTGGGGTTGGGGGTTTCACAGCTGGGCTGGTTTGTGTRAGGGAGGACAGGTGTTCACTGCCTCTGACCAGAGGTTATACTCGAAACCTCTCCTCATTTTGTGGGCAGTAAGCCTGGCTTCTGTGGCTGTGGTTTCCCGCACCCCAAATTTAGCCAGAGATGGTTCTCTGCTGTGTTTGGCTCTCTTGTGGATGCATTCCTCTCCTTTAGCTTCGTTTGTTTCTCCCTAGGTCTGAGATGATTGAACAATAGTGTTGCCATTATCTTATCTGTGTGGCTTAACTCACAGTGCTAAGTTCTTCAGGGAGGCTTCTGTGGCTGGAGCTTCTTTATACAATTTTTGCTRTAATGACCAAAACTTGTTGACAATGTTTAAGGCACGAACCATTTCAGTCCCTGACATACACTCAATGTCCTTTTCTCAACCTCATTCCTCTGTACCTGTGCAGTAGCGTGTAGTGCTTATCACCAGGCACTAGAACAAGGATGTTWATCCTGGAAAAGTGCTAACATACCTCTGCATGGCCCCCTTCTCCAGCCACATCTTGTTCTTTTTCATGGTGTGTCATTACCAACAATCCTGGGTCAGCTCTGCAGCCATCCAGCTGTTGGTGTTTGAACATACACATTCACCCCTTGTGTTCCAGGATTCTACACCACCCTGTGGCACAAACWTCAATATGGACTTGGTGAACCATTCTTTGAAAAGGGAAAAGATAAGAAAACTTACAGAATGCATCTGCACCTTCTTCCCTCTATCTCAGCTCTTTGGGGTAATCTCTCTATAATCCTTCACAACTYGATATACAATGCAATTATCAAAATGAAAGGCAGAAAGGTTACTATTAAAAGAACAATCACAGGATGCAACACCTTGTTAAAAACTCCTGTTGCTGTTGGCAACCATCCAAATAACATGTCCCACCAATGTTTTTCCCCATCCTTTTTCACCTATTCCATCACCTGGATTTCTTTTATAGCATGAGGAGCAGTAATCAGTCTCTTCTCCATTTCCTTCTGCTTGCTTCAGTATCAGCTTCATCAAGATGAGATTTATTCCAGTAGGGGTGGGGTGTAGGTCTTAAATCAGWGTTAAATCATAACAATTGATAAGATGTAACAGAAGCTCAACAACTAAAATCAGATCACATATTTTCAACACAGTTACAGACACAAATGTGAGTTGTCTACAAGACATAGTTGTCTACAAGAATAAAATCTCRAGGGATTCTTATGCAGACACATCCATTCCATTGGGCCTTTACTCCCTGCTCCAGGGAATAGAGTACAGCTCTGTTGGGATTTAATCCTGACACAGTGATTTGGTATATAGTATGTATCATCACGTATTGTTAAAAGAAAAATTTTGGCTTTACTCTTGGTGGAGTTGTAAATGAAATWAATTAGTTATTGCCAAGAGTGGAATTCCCTTTCAAATATGGTTGCATTGTCCCAGGCTGCCTTTTGAATTTCAGTGGGTAAATGACTTTCATCTCCTTCCTTCATAAAAGCCATAGTAAATTTCCCCCCACAGCTGAGAAATGTGTGATGCAGAATGTACTATTGTTACCATAAATAAGGAACAGAATCTCCACTCTCTGGGTTCAGCTTGTTGATGTGTGAATCAAATTTGGTTCATGCTGGCAGTCATTGCTCCTGCAAGAAGGATAAGCAGTCCTTCCATGGTTAACTTGATCTTCAGTGGGGGGGTATGCTGACATAATTCCCAGCATCTTTTCTGGGATGGGAAAATAATACAAGTCCTAGTGGGGTTTGTCTGGAATGGTTACTCCTTAGTGGCTCAAGATGATGACAGAAATTCTTTTTCTCCACTCAGAATATCTGTCTCTTTGAATGTAGTTGAGTTGAGTAGTAAAGATCTCTTTGGTCTGTCAGGGCCAGTTTGGCCTTGACATTCCTCAGGTGGCATCTCAACTTCTACTTCATGAAGTGCCTGCTGTACTGCTCTTGCTGCTTCCCCCACCTTTCTGGGAGGGTCTCCACAGTGGTTCAAGTTGCCTCCACAAATGGGATGCTCTGAATTTGAGTTACTTATTAGAAATGTTACTGTTTGATGACAAGARCCTCCAGGAATCCGAATGTATGGGCTGTTGCTGTGCATGCAATAGGATTCCACTTGCTGCATTTCCAGCTTATCTGGCTTGTGGCCATAATGCTTTTGGGAAATCAGCCACCTGAACCAAATAAAATGAGGGGGAGGGGAAGGGAGGTGGTAATTTTTGTGTGATTTTTCCACTCTACCCTGGGGTCTAGTAGACCTGGGGGGCTTGAAGATAAAGACTCATCTTTCCCCTGCTCAGTGTWGTGAGGATCAGCCCATACCTTTCCATACCATGCAAATGCAGTATATTTTTTCTGGAGCTCTGATATCTCAGTTGCTGTATACAGCATTGTTTGGGTAGCAGTTTGCTGACCTGACTATTGTCCATGGTTTCAGTTTTAATTAGAGGTCCTCATGTTACTTGCTCATCATCAGATGGTAATGCAAACATTATGTCTTGCTTTGTCAGAAAAATAGACCTGTGTACTGTCTTCCAACTTCTTCATTGGTTACAAAAAGACAGTGTTATGAGATGGTGTTTCTGCAAATGGTCCAAGTGCTAAATCCTGCAATTCCTCCTCGAATATTCTCTCATCCACATCCCAAAGCTCCACCTGAAGTCTCCTAGTRTGCTCATGCTCAGTAAAAACCAACATTTTCTCCCAAAGCAGGCTTCTCTCTTCTCAGTTAACTGGTCCTGCAGCCTTTCTAGCAAATCCTGCAGACATCCWGTAATTCTTTTCCCCTCTGCTCATTTGTTGATGCACCTTTCCTTTTGGRCAGCAGTAAAAKCTGCTCCTGAAACTGCACTTAAAAYTGCTTTACCTTTYCTCTTTTGTACCTTTTGTTCTCAAACACCACATTTATGCATTAAACCACCACCTCAGGATTATACCAATTTTCATTTGCCTATTCTGTGCCCAAGGGAWTTGGGAAGGCATTATATTCTCTCAAGTTWTCCAAAATCAGGGAGCAATCAAGCRCTGGCATTTCTGGGAYAGTCTTGGCTTGCAGCTGCTTGAATCCCTCCTGGCTGTTAAGAACCAATAGATCACTTTCCAGCATGCCCTGCCCAGAACTCAGGGGTAGAATGATAGTATCCCAAACCATCAGTTTTTGGACTCTTTTAACCACAGCGTCCTGCAAATGACACCAGAAATGTGATGTCACACCCTTAAGGGGAAGCAAGCACACAAGAKTCATAARTGCTCATGGTCRAAAGGAAGAACAAAAGCYAGAGGGTCCACAAAAACTCAGTTTTATTRGTAAATTACACTCTTGGCAWGGAAATTGATGCATTAATCCCTGCCCTACTAGATAATCATACAGCAGAAATAAACACACAGCAGTGGGTTTTRGATGAAGAGGTAAGATGAAAAGGAGAGAAAAAAAGGATGAAAGAGGGCAAAAGAGATCACCAGTCCTGATTCCAAAGCCAAGCACCCTAACTTCATTTAAGTTCTAAGATCAGTGAGTGCTGTCTATCTCTGGAAATCTGGCTGATGACTTGTTGTCAAGATGTAAATTATAGCCTGGTTACTTCTGCCTGCTGTAGCAATTAAAGATTGCTGTTAATTAAACTGACTGACCATTAGGCAAGAACCTGAAATTTATACACTGTCAGCTGTTTCAGATTATATACGCACATGAGAGCTCTGCCTCTGGTGCAACATTAAATCTCAGTCCCAAAAAAGAACTTTTTTGTCCTCTGTGGGTTTAAAAAAAAAAAAGTAGCTATTTGTTGCAGTTCTGCCTGTGCTTCCCTTATTGAGAACCTCTGGATGACTGTATRCACTATTAATCTTAGAGCTGGTTTTTTCATACTATTTGACTCATTGAATTTGCTTGGGGATGTGGGACAGGCAGAAAAGAAGCTGGTGTACAGTGCATCCTATTTCAAAGTGGTTCAGGATTTCTGTGCAATTTGTCTTGCTTTTTGTGGTTTAACATTTCAAATAATTACTGCCACTCATCCAAAGGTCCTCCCAGTTCTATCACAACTGGGATGACCCAATGTACAGTCTCAACCTAATCAGTCACCCTGTTGTTGTCTCTTGTTGTTTCTCTCTGGTGTTCAGATAGCATAATCCTCTAAGAATTCAATATGAAAGGGTATTGGGCATGTGAAGATGATGGTGATCACTAAAACAATGAGTTAGAGAAGAGGTAAGATGCTTTGTCCTGGGGTGATGTTWTGATACTGTATTCCCCTACTGTCTGYTTTATGCCCAGAAATGGGTGCTGTAACTTTAGGCTAGGCTCAGGGAAAGTGGGGGAAGCCGGGAGAATACTTTGGGTGGTCTGTGTTCACACTGYGTTCTGCTCTCTGTCTTGGTTCTTTCTCAGCAGAGAGAGGGAGAGTTAAATTCTCTGCTTTTGGCTAGCTTCTTTTCTGTTAGCTGAGGCAAGAGGATTTTCCCAGGATTCTGGCTGCTTCTTCTGGAATGGTTCAGCTTTGCTCTGCTCTGAACACCAGAGCATCACCAGGAGCCCCATGCTGCAGGGTGGTAGGGAGGCCCTGRGATGCCACATCCCTGCTCTGGACATCAGGAGAAGCTGAGCAGGACCCTGAAATCTACCAGCTTTCTCCACAGTGAGAGGGTTCAAATATTAACAGTGTTTGTTTTCTATTTTTTTCCCTGTGCCCTGCTTGCCCTCTACTTGTTAAATAAACAGGTTTTTCACTTTCCTCCAAGAAATTCTTTTTGTATTTGTGGGGCAGTGCTGGAACCTGCCTTCTTTAGGTGAGATGTTCATTTCAGGATGTTTCCTCCTAACTTGTTTCAAACCAAGACMTCCTTCTAGAAAATGACACATGGAGAGTGCTTCATACCTGCTGGTACACAAAGTGCAGAAGCTGTGTGTTCTTAAGGAAGCAGCATCTCTGTTTAGGATGGGAGCATGTGTATCCTTCAGGTTGTATGATAGGGACACCAAAATGAGGAGCCAGCAGCAGGTTCTAGTCAAAACTCTATAAAACATGACAAAGGCTTCCACAAACATGCACTAATTCAGCCACTCTGCTGATGGGAAGCTGAGCCCTCTGTGGCYGGGATCCTTTGAATGACAGCTGGCTGGATCTGTTGCTAAAGGCAGGATTAACAGAATAAACTTGAAGTGGGGCATTTGGGAAGTCATCTCTCCTTAGTCCAACACTAAGGAGCCACCCTCATCTTTAGATACTGTCCTTGCTGTGTCACTTGGAGAAGCAATAACAGAGTCAGTGATTTCATCCCAGATGATTCCAGCAGACCATTCTTCCCCAGCTGTCATTCAACTTGTCTGAAGTAATTCCCTCTGTGGAACTTCTTTTCCACCTAACATATTCAATGCTTGGATCACTGTTCCACTTTTAAAAGTGCAGAAAAAATGCCTACTTTGTAAATGTAGATTTTGAGTTTGGCAGAAGCAGATTGCTAAACCAAGCAACAAAAGGTTGTTATGTTTTGTGGCAGGAAGAGAACATAAATAATATAGAATTACAGGACAACRTGAGGTCAGTGAAGCCAGTATGAACTGAAACAGAAGGACAGCCCTGTCTGTGCCATGGTGGTGTTCACAGGCAGAATGCCGGAGTCAGGAGAAGTGTGGACTGTAGCAGTGGGAGTTTTTGTTCTGGAGACYCTGTGTCAAACCCTTCTTTGCTGTCTGGCTTAGGATTTTTGTTCCTGAGGATAAATAGAAGGTTTTCAAATTGCCRTTGTGTTGTGACTCGGTGCAGGGAGAGGGAGAAGGCTTATTTCCCATACARATTTCTTTTGGCTCGGACACAAAAGAGAAAAGAGCAGGTTTTTTGGCTCAGGATAGCAGATAGAGAGCCAGTAACTGATCAGCTTATTAATACAGAGGATTTCAAATATACAGGCAGCCAAAAAAGCCCATTTAAAAACAATTAAGAAGAAACAAAAGAAAGGGTGAATTACTTTTCTGTTTCGATTAACCGTAGTCCAATCTCTGGTTACTTTTTAGAAGCTGCTTTACCTTATTTGTTTAAACATCCTTTATTTTTTTTCCAACAAGTGAGGTCATGATGGCAGGGGAAAATAAACTCCTGTGTGAGCTTTACATGCAGGTGCTTTTTTTAACTTGAAGTGGCAATCTAGGTGTCACAGCAAATCCTAGTCTTCAGTCACTTTTCTGGTGACTAGTTGAGAAGAAAGAAGAAAAGGCAAGCAGTGTGTTTTGGTTTGATTTGACTTGATCTCTGATTTTCCTTGGTTAGCATGAGCAAAATGCTTCTCAGATATGTTAAGGATAGTACATAGCCTCTGATTGCAGCTCATCAGTGACAAACCTTTCCTTAGCACACCCCTAAGTAGGAGGTAGCATTGCTGGCTTTTTGTATCCCTCTCCACTTGGGCAATGGGTAAACAGTCTGAGTTGCCCACAGCATTTTAAAAAATTCTTTCTTTCATGGAAAAACCTGTAGAAATGCATCTTGTCAGTAAATAAAACTGATGATTCTATACCCCTGATTCTTGTTGGCTGCAGATATGAGAAGAAATACTATTTTCAGTGACAGAGGCCATGTTGAATTAGATCTAGCTGAAGTGGTTCTTCCCTCTCTGAGGTCTCTGCTTTACCTTGTGTGGTGATGAGATGTCACAGAGCAGGCTGACAAATGCAGGCACCACAGACTTTTCTGTCAGCARGGAAGAGTGATCCCTGAGCTCCAAATACTATTAAGTAAATGGATTGTTGAAAGAGCTGATACACCTCTAAAACTGGTGGTAAATTTTTGCTGTGAWACTTGGCAAATAGGCAGGCTTCAACCTTCAATGAAGGGAATCCATTAAGTATTGATGAACTTGTACATGTTATTGTCTTAGCTGCACTGATTAGGAAGCAAGGCAGTAAATGTGAGCAGCTGTAGGTGCTGTATTTTCATCTTACCTCCACAGAGTAGCAGTTGTCCTCTGGAATTYCAGCCTCCCCACAGTCATCCCTCTGGCACCCACTCCCAGCTCTGTGCAGTCAGGTAATGGCACACCACCAATATGGCATCATGACCATTCCTGTGCTGAGAATCCTTGTTTTATCCATGTTCTTGCTTGACCAGCCCAGGATCTTCAACCTGCTCAAGTACACAAGTGGGACCCATCGTGCAGCTTCCACGTGTAGGTGCTGCAGGAGTGCAAATACTGATGTCCTGCACTGACATCCTGGGGTGGCCTCACATGGAGTGCTCTGTCCAGTTCTTGGGTCCCTAGGACCAGAGAAATGGAGCTCCTGAAGGGCTGTGAAGGTGATTATGGGGCTGGAGCATTCCTCTTCTGGAGGAAAAGTTGAGGGAACTGGGTCAGTTTAACCTGGAGGTGTGTCAAGAGGATGGATCAGGCTCTCCTTTGTGATGCTGGGCAGTAGGATGAGAGACAACAGGCTGAAACTGGAACAGAAAGTTCCACTGGAACATGAGGAAGAAGTTCTTTACTGTGCATGTGGCCCAGCACTGGAACAGGCTGCCAGAGAGATTATGGGGTCTCCTTCCCAGGAGATATTCAAAATTAATTTAGACACAATCCCGAGTTAATGAATTTTAGGGAACTCTGCTCGAGCAGGGAGGTTGGACTAGACCTCCAGTGGTCCTCTCCAACCTTACCATTCTGTGTGAAGCCCTAAAGAATAATCATACTGTAGTACACCGACTCTGCCTGCTGTGCAGCTTTGAAGTGCAAATGGAKTTGGAGTAGAAAATGCAGCCTGGCATGATGGAATATCAGGAGATGCTTCAGAAACAAAATGTGTACACATTGGTATCCAGCATGTGCCTTTCATGTCTGAACTCCTCCTGAAAAACTCCTCTGTGGTCTCTTGCAGGCTCTCAGCTGGGCTTGGGATGTGTTACCCATCCCTGGCCATGGTGGTTCCTGAGTGCCCCTTGGAGCACAGCGAGGTGTCGGGATGGGGCGTGGGTCCCCAAGGACATGGCCTGAGGAATGGCTTGCCTTTGCTGTGTGTCACCATGGCTGGTGCCTATGCTCCTGATGGCACAGGCTGAAATGCAAATGACAGCAGTAATTGGCGAGAGATAAACCCGGCTGGGAGGGAGCCGGGCTGCAGGGAGTGAAGTGCTTAAGTGACAATTATTGCTCTGCATCCCCCAGCATCCCCAGCTGTAGTAGCCTTTGGTTTGTGCTTTAGAGGAGATGTAACACGTTAATTGGAATGCTTCTCTGTTAACATGTCTCGGTTTCTTGTCTGATGCTGCTTTAGTGGGGAGGCGGGGGAAGGCTTCTCTTTGTTGAGGTGGCTGTTTATTGTTAAAGCTATTGAAATGTGTGTCGTTTGTCATGTCTCTCCTAAGATTGACTAGCTGCCTTTTTTTTTAAGGTAGAAGCTGCAAGGAGAGAAGTAATACAAGCTAGATGTAGTGTTAGCTGTGAGTTGGAAATAGGATTCAATATTCCTGATAAGCTTACAAATTAAAAATGTACATTTCACACTGACCACCTGAGGGGATTACATACTTCCTTCACATCTGAAGGAAAACACTGGTAGCAATAACTTAAATGGATAGATAATATACACATTTATTATACTGATTAGTTGTTTTTCAGTCCATACATAATTTATCCTTACTTTTAAAATTATTTTTTACAGCTTGAAATTCAACACTAGCCATAGTTTGGAAGACTCTGACTGGGCTTTCTCATCTGTTTCCACCCTGACTTACAGTATTAATAGGTGAAAGTAGTTAACTCAATAATGTTTGTAAATGACAACCAAAACTTCATTCCTTTAGGTTTTAAAGACTGAGAAGAAGAGAGTCCAAAGAGTCAGRTGCTGATGCTATGACAGAACAGACTGGCCTGGCATGTCTGAGGCACAGTGTAGGCAATGAATATTGTAATACTGACACATAACCATCTCCAGAGGAAACACAGGTTGCTTTCACCCATAGAAAGGCAATGCATTGCATMAAAGATTCCAGGAGCTCCCTTGCCAGGAGGGTTTCAGCTTGAAGGCCTATAAAGTAGAGAAATGGCAGGGATAAAAATTCCAGGATAGATTGTAAAGCTGCAGCAGTAACTAGTGTGCTGTCACTCTCTGGATCAAAGCAATGATAGTGAATGCAGCAGCTCAAGAAGAGTTTAAAGACCTGGGAAAATCAGCCAGAAGGGCAGTAAYGGCTCCATCTGCCCACTAATGTAAACAGGTTGTAAATGATAGAGGACATAGCTTGTAGGAGTGGGTGAGGACAAACAATTTTTTGAAATKAGGTTGGTTTTAGTTTTCTAAAATATTCAAGAGGAAGGCTGTTTTCTTTCTAGGAGTAAATATGTCTGGCCCCTTTCAGCAGCTAGCCTTATGTCTTCCAGTAGTTATCCTCATAAAAGAATGTGGTTGTACTGTACTGTGAAATGCTCTCTCATCTTTTAAGTTACTAGACTGGGCAGGTCCCTGTTTGGTGGGAGATACTAATATGACTAATTGTAGAGGGAGAGGGAAAGGTGATCATTTTACTGGAAAGCGTGACACTGAGGCACCTACAGCTGAAATGCCTTGATTCCATGCCCAGGTATTGTTAGCTGCATGATGAAGAATAAAAGGAAAAGGTAGCTTACATGAAATGTCTGCTTTTAAGAAAGGTACAGGATGGAGCAGAATAGAACTGCTCTTATGTGCTCCTGACCTAGGGCTGATCTGCAGCTTGAAAAAACTTCACCATTATTTACACACCCTGGTGGTCTGACACATAARTAAAGGTGACTTCCATTAGGATAACTGGCTGAGATATCACCCTGAGCCATCTGCTGACTTTCTGCTGTATAGGTGCCAGAGCTCTCTTGGTAGCTCTTGAATCTACAGTTTGCAGCCTGATGTCTTAGGGATGCTGAATGTGGTGTCTGCCCACCTAAAAATGAGATGGTTGTTAGAAGCCAGGGTTGGCTATGATACACACAGGTGTCTGTGGGGCAAATAATTTGATCAGCTGTCCCAAATAAGCCAAAATATGCTCGTGAGTGTGTGCCCTGGGATCCTGTGCATTGGCCACAGGACCGTGGCAGGTCTGCAGTTCTGTCTGATAGGGGCTCACTGAGATGGGGATTTCTGGGGATGTTTGGTTATTGCTTGTGGCTGACATGAGCCAGCTGTGCCCAGGTGGCCAAGAAGGCCAGAGGTAGCCTGGCCTGGATCAGCTGGATCAGCCAGCAGGAGCAGGGCAGTGAGTGTCCCCCTGTACTCAGCACTGGTGAGGCCACACCCCGAGCCCTGTGTCCAGTTCTGGGCCCCTCAGTGCAAGAGAGACCCTGAGGTGCTGCAGCGTGTCCAGAGAAGGGCAATGGAGCTGGGAAAGGTTCTGGAACACAAGTCCTGTGAAGAGTGGCTGAGGGAGCCAGGGATGTTTCATCTGGAGAGAATGAGGCTCAGGTAAGACCTTATCGTGCTCTACAGCCACCTGGAAGGACACCATAGCCAGGTGGGGGTGGCTTGTTCTCCCTGGTAACAAGTGAAAGAGTCAGGAGAAATGGCCTCAAGTTGTGCCAGGAGAGGCTCTTGTCGAACATAGGAGAAATTTCTTCACAGAAAGCGTTGTAAAGAATTGGAACAGGCTGCCTAGGGAGGTGGTGGAATCACTATCTGGAAGTTTTNCAGAGAAGGGCAGTGGAGCTGGGAAAGGTTCTGGAACACAAGTCCTGTGAAGAGTGGAGGAGAGGGAGGGAGCCAGGGATGTTTTGTCTGGAGAGAATGAGGCTCAGGGAAGACCTTATTGTGCTCTACAGCCACCTGGAAGGACACCATAGCCAGGTGGGGGTGGCTTGTTCTCCCTGGTAACAAGTGAAAGAGTCAGGAGAAATGGCCTCGACTTGTGCCAGGAGAGGCTCTTGTTGAATATAGGAGAAATTTCTTCACAGAAAGGGTTGTAAAGAATTGGAACAGGCTGCCTAGGGAGGTGGTGGAATCATTATCTTTGGAAGTTTTCAAAAAATGTTTAGATATGGCACTTGAGGACATGGTTTAATGGTGAATGTGGTGAAGGTGCTGCTTTGATGGTTGAACTTGATTATCCAAAAGGTTTTTTCCAACCTTTGTGATTCCATGGTTCTGTATTGCTGCTTGGAAACTTTTCCAAGGAAGACCATGAAGTTAGCTGTAGAGCTAGCTCTCATTTTTGCCACAGCCRTGGGAGCTTTCAAGTTGAGCTTCCCTTCCCTCTTTCTCTTTCAGTACACAAATACTGAAGCAAGAGTTGAAATTTCACCTTGCATATTTTGGATGAAATGTTTACTCAAGAATTTGAAAATGGTTATCAGTAGTTCTCCCATGACACTTTTCCTAGAAACAGGGTGTTAACAGTAATGTCCAACCCAATTCCAGGTGCAAGGATTATGTTTTGGTCACTTAACTTCTCTCTACATTGTCAATCTGCAGCATTTGTCCTGTTGTGCTCCTTGTTTCCATGTGTTGATAAACAGCTGCTGCACWTCCTCCTCCCWTTCATGGATGAGTTGCTTCAGTCARTGARACTGKGTAGGGTTTCCAAAGCTCCTTGGGATTCTTTTGGATAACAGACATTACGTACACTGAAGTTATTAATGTTAATGTGACACCTAGCATCAAGGAAGTGGGGGTTTTTTTTCAGGAAAGAGGAATGAARCAATCATCAGGTTGTYRTTAGGAAAGAAGGCTGAGGAAACTGATTGMARAGAGCCTGAGATAAGGTGGAGTACTCTTTTSACTTAGTACAAAGAAGACCAATTTCACTCCTAGTCTTTGGCTGCACTGAACAGCTCTATTTTAGCCCATTTKGAAGATCTGGTCCTGAAAAAAAAATKAAGCAYCTAAATGTTTGCTGCATGGAACTGATAACTGGAGGATATCTCTGAATCCATCAGCTTGGTGCTACTGAATGGGATTAGATGTTTATATGAATAAAAGAGTCAAATGGAACGATGACACTTGTTTTTATAGTGTCATGGGAGAGAAAGAAAATGCTTCAATGAGAAGAGACAAATATTAATGCAGAGCAGAGCAATAATTGGTGAGGGGAAAATAAGTTCAATATTAGTCCTGCAAGTAGTGAAGTGCATGCTTTTGTAGGAAAGCTAGAGACCAAGATGAATGAAAGGAAGTTAAAAGGACAAATATATTATAAAAAAAAAAGTAATTTTCTTCTAGATTTATTTTAGAAATCCACTAGAGAGCTGATGAACCTGAATAGCTCTGGAGGCTCAAGGGACAATTAAGAAGAGAAAATTAGAATATAAAATAGTTTTTTAAGCTGGAATACCTTGAGAGCTTAACATTATCTTTTGGCAAAGAGTTGGTAGGAGTAGAGAYACTTTTATACTTAATAAGCCATCATTGAATCTCATGATTAAGCAAGAAGTGTTACAAATATGAGACTTGGTCTCTGCTTGTAACTTTGCCCTGTAATGCCCTTGTCTGTGCTTCATTTTCCTGGTSTTCAAAATGGAGATAAAGATAGTAGTTTTGTTGTTAAAGGTGTTTGAGATTGACCAACATGTATATGTAAACATTGAGAGTATTAATAATATATTTTAACTAAATTAATCTATYAAGTCAGCAGTTAATTTCTTTAGTATCAGCTGAATTAGCTCCTAGGAAAAAAACAACCCCAAAATAAATGTGATTTAATTTATCATTACAGCTATAATAAGAATCTGGAAGATTGCCAGCGCTCTTTTTATTGAGGTGGGAGAGATGRTAAGGGTGATCCAGGGAATTATAAACTCATGACCCTCATTTAAGTGCCTAAGAAAATTGTTGAGAAAGTCATTATAGATGTCATTRTAAAGTACCTGAGGTGCAAACCAGCATAACTTTCTCTTAAGTGTAAAGTTCCTCTAATATATTAGAATTATTTCAAAAAGTTAAGGTAGTACACAGTGGGAGAAATGTTAGATACACTGTAACTTATTTACACTCCTAAAAGGCTTTTGTTGAAGTTTTGCAGAAGAGGCTGTTAGGAAAAGCTGGTAATCAAGGGCTGAGTCTTATAGTCACAGTGCAGSTTTAATAACTGTCTTAAATAGGAAGGAAAGCAATTGCAAATTTGTACCAGGGGAAAAGGCTGGTTTGTCATAGYTGGAAAATGCTAAGAGCAGAGCACCTCMGGGGTCATRCTGCTGTATGGAATRATGACAGTACTAATGGTCTGGGAGAGAGGCTAAGCAGCTTGATTACCAACCCTTAAAAGAGATACAACATTGGTTTTGTCAATCAAGTGAACAAAGATGAGCTGGGAAACCTTCCAAGAGTTTTCAAAGTGCTTAGTCCAGCTGAACCCTCAGTGTGAGGAAATCTCCCCTGGRGCGTAAGGACTTTGGTGGTGCCCAAAGATAACACAAACCCAGGCATATAATAAATATTTGACAATACATTCAAGTGTTTGTGGCATAGTCATGTGAAAGCTTCTCCAAGAGGCTCAATGGTGAAATAGTCAACTTTGCATGAAGAGGTCAGCAGRGGTTATGTCCAGCTCTGATCCAGGCTTGGAAAATAGCCATGTTCTAGAAATAGAACAAATTGGCCAATGCAGCCTGGCCTTACTGGTTGGGACAGAACCAGTTAAAAGCAGTGTCTTCTGATTTYTGGTAGCAGGCATTAGCAGACCCCCAGAGGGCTGAGAGCAATCCCCATATATCTTGCCTTTAAGTCTTCCAGTTTCTGGTATCATTGGCCAAGGAAGTTCCTTAACCAAAGACCTTTATGTTTAGAAACAATTCTAAGAACAGTAAAAAGAATCTACAGTCTATTAACTTGTTTTAATCCCTGGCTGAGCTTATTCCTAGTTGTGGTCTGCTCCCTCAATTGCCCAGTTTTCCTTTCAGTTGCACAGCAAGCAGCTTTTTTCTGTTCRTCTCMAACCTTTTCCAAAAGGCTTGTTGCAAAASCTGGAAAGAGAAGAGATGCTTTTYTCTGTGTGACTTTTACTASCCRCWATTTTCAGTTTCTGGTGTCTAYTTCCTCACTGTTTTGTCRATTGTTAGGCCTCCTCAGGAGATTRTTTTTGTTTATTTTRTKTATTGAAACTCCCTAAACCACTGGAAATACACAGAGCTTTCCTGCTGCCCACCCCCTATGCTTTGTCCCCTTTTAACACATTAAAATGGCTCATTGGCAGATGTGACAAGGATCAATGCAACACAGAGTAATCTTGGTGGATGGGGGTAGTGAGAGACAGTAGGTGGCAAGAGAATATGGGAGCTCCTCATTTTGCTACCTGTGATTTAAGGGTTTTTGTGCCCTAAGCATGGCTTTATATCTCCTATATACTCGTCCATAATTCTCTATGCTGCACATTCTCATGTTCAAAAGAGTTGTTGCAAAAAGTAGACGATTTTTACATCTTGTGAGTAGTTCTCAAGAAAACATGCAAGRTGCTGAAAACCTGCAGTCAGATTTTATCTGTTTGGAAGTGAACATGCATTATTTTCCCTTTTGTTGTGGGGTTCCCCTGGATACCTGCATGCCTCTGGATGCACTTTTTTCTTCAGTGAAGAAATGGAGACGTGTGGGCTAATGCACGACAAAACCCRTGTCCCCAGATGTGAAAAGCTGATGTGTTCAGAGCACACTCTTGAATTTAAAGAGACACACTGGGGGAAACACAGCAGGAATTCTTTATGTTCTGTGGCTTCATGGCCTGTTCCTTATGCTCATGCAAACCTCATTGGACAGCTACTCTCAGGCTATTTTGTTTTTTCCTGTGGGAGCAGTCAATTCAGTTGAGCCCTTTGTTGCCATGGCTTCTGCTGTCACTTTACTACMCCCTTAGATTTTTTAGAGCGGCCCTTCAAAGCCAAGCTTCCCCTTTTCCAGAAAGGCACGTGGCAGTAAACTAGGGAAAGGTTACTGTGGGAAAGTGAAAGGAGTGATAGTTTAAACAAACTTCAGCCCCATTCCAGAAGGGCCTGCTTTGCTCATGCTATGCCCTGTTTATTAAGGTGGGAAGGGCACACGCTGCCCACCTCTGGGACTGCAGAATGGAGTTGCTGTGCTGTAGGCTTCTGTGTAGGTGAAATGGCAAATACATGCCCTGTTTACTAGAGCAGTGATGAAATCTGATCTGCCAGAATTTGGTGTGTACGCCTACCCAGCCAGGAGCATTCTGGTGTTAATCCCCTTCCTGCTGGGGCTTTGCCCTCCCAGGGTGGTGACCAGAGGTGGTTGCTCTCTGCCCCTGCTGTCTGTCAGAGCTCTAGCAGAAGTTTGTGTGCAAATGTGGCTTTATCCACTTCAGCTCAAACAAGCAAACGTGGCCTCAGAGCCACCTGTTTACATTGAAGCAGAGAGCAGTCATTACCCCAAGTSCTTTTCTGTGTTGTGTCACTGCTCCCCTCCTGGGGTCTCGGTTTTCATCGTGATTCCTACAGTGAGAATTTTTTATGTGTGAGTTTGGATGTGTGTATTTTCTTTTCATAATAGAAGGGGGAAATGTTACATTGCACTGAAAAGAAAGTACTTGGGGAAAACAAGTTTTCAGAAGAGCTGTTTATTTCACCGTCACTTCTTTAAAACCTGATAGCTGTCKTTCATATTTTAAGTTTTTCCATTATCTGGTTTTATATCAGGCAGAATTAAAAAAAATAACGGACGTGGGGCACTTTTCTGTTCTTAATTGAACAATTCTTTTGAAGTCTGTAAAATAKTTAATGAGTAGTTTGGGGATTTTGCTGTTTTACTTTTGATTATTTTGATTTTTTCTTTTCTTATTTTAAACACATTCCTGTGTTATCTTCACACAACTGCAAAAATAGTTCTAATAATTATAGGCTTTTTAAATTATTGCAGTTCTGGTAAATTAGTAAACTCCTATTATGTAAGATGATCTTAAAGATCATCATTTTCTGACCTAAATGATTCTATGATTATAGAAAAAGTGGAGCCCAGAGCATGTTAAATAAATAAGACAAAAAAAAAGAAGATAAACAAGGTGAAAACCATGGTCTTTAGAGAGGACATAGTCGATGTGAAAACTTGTGAACCGTATATTGAAAAAGAAATAGTCATAATAAGCAGTAAAAGCTGTTTTGGAGACARCACCTGCCTGAGGTTGCCTGCCAATTAGTGTTTTGTAGCAAGTGTCACTACATTGCAGCTGGATGTGCAGTTTTGTGCAGTGTGTCTGCAGTTACAAAAGTTGTGAATCAACAACTTTGGTGTGTCAAACAGCCAGAAATTGTTCTCCTCTAGTGTGTTTCCCTTATAGAGCTTATATATGTTAATTGTAAGAATATCAAGTGTGAAACAGAAAAAAAAGAACCATGCAATATGGGTCTTAAGAAGGAGGAAAGCTCACTTCCTTGAGGTACAACTGTGTTGGAGTTTTGCCTAGCTAAAGTCAGAAAGGTGGCATGCTTTGTTTTTCAAGTTGCTTAGTTCTGCTCTGTCTTATTCTCCAGTTCCGTAATATATATTCTGCTTTATCTGAGAAAGAAACCAACTGTGATTTTGAAGCACTAGGCTAAATTCATCCTGATCAATCCAAATGGAATTATGCTGAGGAAGAGTTTGGTCCAGGCTTTCTGAATATACTGAGAGAGGGATTATAATCTTAACTGCAAGAAAAGCATGGAAAAATCTGAAAGAGCACARTGTTACCAACAGTGTCTTTTATATTTTTGTCTTCCTATTATTTTATGCTGATTACAGTTGTGCTAATTACATATGTTCCCTTCTTCTTTCCTGCAGATTAMCTATGGAAGGATAAATGTATTTGCACACAAATATGTTTACAATAGAAAACTTTGTCATCATTTTAAAAGAAACTTCTATATATTGCTTACAGCTACAGACATATACCATTTAATCATATCTTAAACATTTGTAAATTGAAAGAAAAAATATTTGAACTACTAGATTTGCTTTCAGCGTAGGAAGAACTAAGATGATAAAAATAGACTGTGTTTGTTTGCCTCTTCTATGCATAYCCCATATGAAAAAACTGAACACTAAAGGAAGTTCAGATGATGTATCCTCTTTTCTGTAAGAGACTTGGTATTCCTGATCCTTCCTTATTCTCTCTGCTGGCTTCTATACGTTTTGACATGTCGTTTAGATTCTTGGTTCATGAGGTCGTATCGCCAATGGGATCTGTAGAAGGAATATAAATCTGTCTTCCTGGAGGGTGTTTTAAACATCTGGATCAAGCTGRAAGTCACTAGTACCAGTGTAAGTCCATATCTGCAGGGGCCCGTTGTACAGAGTCTCTCTAGCATGACTGAGAGGAAAAACCATTCCACTGGGCTCCACCTCAGAGCTGCTGGATTGGATTCACCTTGCACTTGCTCTGTTTTCTAAGCATGTTGCCTCTGTGGAAGTTATGACAGTATAAAGCTAGTGTTCTAGAACGAGCTCTATGCCATAAAACACTGCTTTTTGGCAGTGCACACGTTCAGTTTGGCCTGGCCAATAAGTGCTGAGGTTTGACATCCCAGGAGAGAGTTGTGGATGTCAGCTGCTGTCCCTTGCACCATGGTGCCAGCCCTGGCCAAACTCAGCAGCAACTGCATCCTCTTAGCAGGTTAAACTGCACTCACAAGTTTTTCACCCAAAAACCCTCCCAAGAGATAAAAACAATTAAAAAACAGTCAAGCAACAACAACAAAAAAAAACCCCAAAGTAAATCTGAACTGCTGCAGTAAAATGTTAGGGTTGCAAAAACTTTTTAAAATACTGCTTAAAATGGAAAAAAAAAATCTGAGTTCATTACATGACAGAAATTGCATCTKTTAATAAGAATTTAGCCAATTGATGGTTTTGGGGACCACTCAGAAGYGTGACTTATGCTGTCATCCTTTTAGCTAAGCTAAACGAAATGGGATCAAGATGTTCTTGTTCCACAGGGGAATACCCACAGTTGCAGCTCTTCAGGATCAACAGTTGTGCTTTAGCTTCACATCCTACCTTAATCTCAATTATTGTTCAAGTCCAGGCAAGTACCCTCCTTGGAGGAAACAGACCCTTTTAAAGCAGACAGAAAACCAACTATGTGCYGTGTGTGATTAAATGTAAGTTAATTTCAACATAAATCCACCCACACAGTGATCTTGCTGTTACCCAGAGTTCATAAGACTTATCATTCGAAAGTGGAAACGTTGCTATCCCAGCCCTGCTTGTTGAGGGACACAGCTTCATGTCTCAGCCTGATCCCAGCCCTACCCAAACTCCTTCATGACCACAGTCAAGCCTTGGCAGCAAAAAAGCAGAACTCCAGCACACAGATTTAAGATGCAGCAGCTACCAAAACAAACTGTAACACTCTGCTTTCTGCAGCTGTGCCCCTTCCTTTGCAAGCCCCATCACTGACTTGCTGATGTKGAGGGTGCAATGCAGCAGCCCCACAGCACCTTCTTTGCCTCTGTACCCGAAACTCTGCTTTCCTCTCCCCACCTGAGGTGGTGTCAGAGCAAGCTGCAGCACTGCCCTGAACTTGTTCTATCCAGTTCATGCAGCCAGCCTGTTCCTAGAGATACATTCCTGTGGCTGCCTGGAGCTGCACAGGAGGAAAAACCCCCGTGCCTCCCAAGCTGTTTTATAGGCAAAGGTCAGATCATCATTTCTTCTGCTGTCTGCTCCCTGGTTTCACACTGTCTCTTGTGGTGTGACTTGGGGAGGAAAAAACCCTGACACCTTTCATTTAAATGTGTGTTTATAAGGGAAGCTGTGGATTGAGAAAGGGCAGAATTAATCTTCCTCATTTTAAAAAATGTTTCCTTTCCCTAATTAAACATTTTTGGGTAACCAAACCAAATCATCAGAGTAAGAGGTGAGCAGAAATTTACAACTCCACCTATAACTTTATTTAAGAATGCAGAATTTCTTTGGAGTTCCGTGCTGTGGAAAACTTTGTTAGCTTAGGTTGCTGACAAGAGCAAAAGGCGTATTTATAGCACATGATCCAGGATTAGCAGATGACAGTTCCATTAACTAGCAGCACCAATGACCTGGGMCATGACTAACCAAGAAGGGATCATGCTCCCCATTAGCCCTCCTGGAGGACAGCTGGTGGAGGCAGAAATGCTGACCAGATCAGTCAGTGTGGGTGGGGCAGGGCTGGGGGAAGATGGYTTTATCCTCAATTCCTCCTTGTTTTTTGGGCAGCCAGGTCATGATGATAAAGCACTCCTCATTCCTTCATGTTAAGATTATCCTTTCGGTCTGCACTGCTCTGGAACTGCTTACACTGCACCCGTGGTGGGCTGTGAAAATTTATGCCTACAGAAAAATAAAGGTAGTGACTCAGCAGGCCTTACTCAGTGCAGATTATTGGAAAGATTATGTATCGTGTTCACAGCTCCATGTGAATAAATGGCTCGAGAGGCATCTGTATCCCAGAATTAGGCTGCTCGGTGTTTCAAGGCCACCACAGACAGGTAGCTGGAAATACTTGCTCAGGGAGATTGTGAATGAAGGTCAGTCAGTGTTGATGAACGAATGCAGTTAAAGTGGTGACAGCTGTGGTCTCTGGTAGGAAAGCTGCTGAGAATTATAATTGTGGAAAAGATACACAGATGCTCAACGCTAGGGCTTAAAGCTGTTCTGAAGCCTGCAGAATTCAGGTTCTGTTCCTGGCCATGCTCCTGCTGGGTGGCTCATTTTCTCTGCAGAAGTACCTCACTGAGGTTCCCTGTTCCCCTTGCTCACTGACCTGGCGGACTTGCCACAGCAAGGAAAAGTGGAGGGAAGGCTCTGGGAGTCCCCACCCTGCAGGAAGGGGATTTGGAAGTAGTGGGTGTCAGATGTGATGTAGCTCAGGTGGCCATTTCCTTTCCTAGGCATGGAGCAGCTGGGGCTCCAGGACATCGTTCCCGAGTCTGCAGAAGGCTCTGCTCGGTGGCACGGGGAGGGAAGCTGTGCTGGGCACCCCTGTGCTTCTGTGCCCAGTGCCTGGGCTGTGCCTTGGTCACTGGTCCCAGACACTGGAGGGACATGTCAGGACCTGATCTTACTTGGGACTGTGCCAGTAGTGTGCATGTTCCCAAGTACCTGATGCCTGTCCAAATTATCTGTGGGAGCTCTGGTACCCCAAGAGGGGTTAGTTGTTAATTACCTGTAAATGCTTTCCTATCCAGAACACTCCCATGTAAGCTTAACAGCATCTGCTTCAGAAGCCTTTCTCTTAGTGTCTTTAATGCTTTGGCTGGAAGAATGTAAATCTGTGAGTGTAAGAGGCCTTCTCTTTCTGGGTGATCATCCTTTTGCTGTCTGGATGTGAATGACTCTTCCACRGGCCCCTCCAGGTTTTGGTGGAAGAGACACTCTCAGGTTTAAATGTATTTTGGAGTCTTGAGAGTAAGGAAAAAGGTCTCTTTTCCCAGCCCCCACATCAAGAAGGAGAGCTGTAGTCTGTATCTCTGTCTTTGAAGATTGTTTATTCTTCTATTGTCTCTACATTTTCTTTCTGCCCCGTGAGGTGTGTGTAGGAGGTCAGAGAAGCCAGATCTGTCCCTCCCACAAGGGCATGTCACCTTTTATACTAATAACTACATGAACAATGTTTTCTTTGAATCACCAATACTTATGACCTACATTAGTCAAAATCCACTACAGTCCAATCCAATAAGAGCATCACCACCGCAGAAGATGGAGGACAAAAAGAAACAGGAAAAGAGCATAGACACACCCAAATTCCTCCATCTTTGTCCTCTTTACCTCTATATTAAAAATCTAAAAACTCTACTTTTCACCCTGTGATATATTAGTTATAATTCTAATTACACTCTGATGGCTTGCATTTCTTCTTTTAATGTAGGCAGCTTTTTCCAGGGACTTAGATGAAAGGTGCTGGTATTTTTGGCTTTGTTCCAAGACCCTCAGACTTCTTGTGAGGGGCTGGAGTCACCCAGGGCACCCAAAGGGATGCCCCTTACTCTGACAAGACACCAATAAGTTGTGTTGGCTACTTATTTGTCTCTTGGTGAGATTTTGGTCCACGTTTGGCTTAACAGCTTTTCCAAAATGCCTGCACACCTGAAAGCAGGGTCTTGAAAAGCAAATTGGTGTCCTGGTATTCAGAAACAGTGACTAGAAACCCAGCTCCTTGCTGCAGTGRGAGCTGTGTCCTGCCAGCACATGGTCAAGATGTCAGAGGTGGTTCCCCTTGGTTCCCCTTTCAGTATCCATCACATACCTTGTAGTCTGGGCTTTACAGAGACCCTGTGGTTGGCAGAGCAGCCCARTGCACCCCTCAGTTGTACCTTTGGCCTTTTGCAGTGTGAGCTCCATCCTTCTCAATGCAGCCACAATGTAAAACCAGGTCAAATAGTTCTGTCCTAAGGCTGAGGCACATTAGTCCTGGATGCAACTCAAGCACRSTGAGTAGAAGTTTCCCCAGGAAATAAATTGAATCCTTAATAAGCAGGTGTTTACGAGCTGATAAAAATTATCTCAAAGGCCAAGAATCAGCCTCACAAGTGGAGAGAGCAGAAATGATCAGTGGCTGTTTCTCCTGCTGCTGAGAGTCARAAATCAATTTGAGGGTTTAGTGAGAAGAGGGTTAAAACACTTGTAATTCAGTGCCTGCCAGCTGGGAAGAAACATAAAGCCTGCACTTCTGTGTTGGTATGGGGCAAATGCTGCTAGAACAGGAATTTTATTATATAACTGTGCCTCCTACATAAAGCTTTTGGTGGGGGGGGGGAGACTAGCAGGGCTCTGCATCATKAGAATTACACAAAACATGCTGCCACAGTCAGAGTCCTGTGTGTGCTCAGGACTGTACAATATGCACATGTTCCCTGTGGTCTTGCTGCACCCATGGATTTCAGTTCACCTGGTGCACAGCTGGGAGGGAGGAGGCTGCCTGAGCAAAAGGTGCTGTGCTTTCCACCATGGAAATGGAACATGAGAGCATGGGAGGGGTGTAGTTGTTTGTTGTTGTTTCACAAAAGATTTAATTAAATGATTGAAAGGAAAGGGAGGGAAAATGCAACTCCTAACTCACAAAATGCTGAGCTGGGCATACCACCTCTTAAAAGCAGAGAGGCTTGGAAGCACTGCAGGGTCCATGAAGCCCTTCTGGATCATGTGTGGCTGTTCTGTGGTGGCCCCTTTGCCTTTTGTAGAAGTGCTGCTCACAGACACTGGTGGAAGCTGCATTCAGCTGCTGTCAGGATGRGGTGTTCCTGGTAAGAGACCAGGAATGACACTTGGAGACTTGGGGGGAAAAAAAGAGGTCCTGGTTATTTTAATATTGGAGTAAAAAGGACCCTTTATCTTAAAGCACTGGATAAGCAACAAATCATATTAATGTCTCTTAGGATGAATTGAGCAGCACTTTTCCTGTTGTACAAGTGARAACTCTGACATTGAGTGATTGTAATTCTCTCCCAGAAATGGCAGCTCCATGGATTTTTTCTGAGCACATGCCTAGTGGTCTGTCTGATGAGATTTGTGTTTTCTGTTGTCTTCTTCTTCTTTTAAGATCTGATGCACAAAGKTAAGAGGAAGTGAGAAGATATTTCTGGTTTTGTGTGTGCTGTCAGCAAGCCACCAATGCAGCCATGAAGAGCATTCTTTATCTGATTTTTCAATTCTCTGTAAGCCAAAATTAAAGCATTCTTTCTGTTCTGAAGAGCTGACAGTTAAAGGGTTTAATTCAGAAAAGTATTTAAACCATCTGTATTTAAATAGGCAATTAAACACTTCTTTGGATTGTATCCTAATAAGAATGCTTAGTTGAATGGGGCTGAAACAGGAAAACTGAAGGCAAGGTGTGTATTATATCAGTGAAACACCTGGGGATGCCTGGAAAGCATTTTGCTGCTTCCATTTCAGTTTTGCTTTGTTTTGATTCCATTTTTGTTTAGTGAACTGGAGGGAGTCATGCAGACATAGCCCCAGTGCCATAGAGCAGGGAGAGAAAGCAARAGGGTGATGTAGCCTGGGTTGTTCTACAGGGGAATGACAGAGGCGGGAATGAAAATCAGCTTCTTTTTTTTTTAACATACAAAACAAGATCTAACTACTTTAGATCCCATATGGTTGGGAGGAAGGAAGAGCTGGGTCATTAATATTGGGTTGCCCTAGATGTTTAGTTGGCTTTTGGGTACCCTGTTGGGGATAATAATATGTGACTTCTATCAGCACTGGGGAAAAAAAGCCAGGCCAGAAACAAAGGGTTAAATTCTGACCCTTGCTGGTCCAAGCACAGTTAATGGGTTTGCACTACCCTGATGAGGAATGCAAAGGTTTGGATGTTGCTTAGTTACTGGGCCTGCAGAGATTTCAGACAGCATGACATAACTTATGTATCCTCCAGGTATATTTTTATCACCAGAGTCATGATAACATATGTCATGCTGCCACTCTGCCACTGTGGATGAAACATTGCAGTTGGTGGTCTGTGTGCTGTGTCACAGTGTGCTTCTGTGAAGCCTCCCACTTTTTCCAGAGGATCATGGAATGGCTTGGGTTGACAGGAGCCTTTAAAGATCATCAAGTTCCAACTTCCCTGCCATAGGCAGGGACACATCTCAGTAAACCAGGTTGCTCAAAGCCCCATCCAACCTGGCCTTGAACACTTCCAGGGATGGGTCATCTACAGCTTCTCTGGGCAACCTCTTCCAGTGCCTCACMACCCTCACAGCTGTGTTGTARCCCAGCTTTTGTTTTGCCATCTTCATGTTTAAGGATCCCTTCCTTCTTTTGTGTGTGTGCAAGGCCCCACAAATGAGCACATCAGAGCATCAGTACAATGTGCAAGGTTTCCAGACTGCAGTAGAGTTGCCCAAGGTGAAACCATAGTCAAGTCCCTCTGTTTCAGGAGATCTTTTCATTGCACATCCAGCAARTCATAGTTATTCATTTCAGTGACACAACCAAGGCTTTGCTCCTATTAGATATAGCATTGCTGTCAGTGGAGCAGCACTGCTGGGTGTCTGTAGCCTGAACACAGCAGCCAGGTGGTTCTAGCACTGCAGAGTCCTTGGCAGTGGCTGGAATGCARGCAGCAGAGAAAAGCAGACTTCACAGTGGATCTGATCTGTGCTGAGCTGACAATAGCAGATGTTGGAATCGATCGAAAATCATTGAGAGAGAACAGAAAGGCTGACTTAGTTTTAACCCCATTCTTCAAGTGCTCTCTCTGCCTGTCTTAACATGCAAAATCCCCACAGCCCCRCTGAGGTCAGGGAGTGGGAGTGAATACAGCAGTTTTGTCTGCCTTATCTACAGAAAGCATTTCATGCCTGACTGACTTGTATGCACCATGAATGAGTTACTTGATTATAAACCAAACATATTAGAGGCAGAGGTGTTTTATAAATCTCCCTGTAAGTCTGCAGCTAACTTAAAGAAGAGGTCAGCAAAATTTTTTAGCAGCCAAACAGTTTGCACAGCCTGTCAAAGTATAAGCTGCTTTTATAAGTCCCTGCCTACACAGGGCAGGCACAGGAGGCCTGTTCCATGTTCATAACGTTTGCTGAACCTTTCTAACATTGTGTTAAATATTGAAATTAGCCTGCAGTGTTTTCAAGTTGTTGTCAAAAAACCAGCATGGCTGGTATGATATAAGTGGCTCGATAAAGCTGAGGAAATGCTGTGCAGAGGTGAAGTTCTGGTGCTGCAGAAGAAAGTGGCAGGCCTTGTGCTGACTGCAGTGAAAGGCAATTTTACACTTTGCAGTGGTTAGCAAGCTSAGAGTCAGGCCTGGGCTCGTCATTGCTTYCCATTTGCTGTCACCTTCCCTGTGAGGAGACAGATGCAGCTTTGTCTTGCAGTTACTGTGAGCTGAGAGGAACAAGAGAGGGCTGAGGGTACATGAAAASAGCCTTTMAATWGTCTGGGCAGTTACATAYTGGAATATAACATGCAAAGTACCCATGGCATGATTTACACATTAAAATCACAACTTGTGATGTGTTACTAGCTATTAGAAACTAAATAACTATGTAAAATAATCTCTCAAAATTACTCTTTGCTAAAGCTTGCAATGCAGAGCACATGAATTCTCTCCTRAGACCCTTACAGATGGAAAGCCAGAGGAAAACAGTTGTGAAGATGTAGCTGAATAAGCCCCACACTGCAGTGTGTTTGCCATCCAACTTTACACTGTTCTAGGCAAGTACACTTGTGCTGCAAAGAGACCATGTCCTGTTCTTTGTCTGACACTGCTGTGCTTGTCCACAGCACACAGKATTCCTGGGGTCAGCCCAGCATCATCTGACCTGTGCTCAAGCATTTGCTTTCCTCTTGGCCATTCATGAATTTGAGTGACTAGRTTTTCAAGGGACAGACTTTCCCAATAGTGAACTTGTTCCTGTCCCCTGGRTTATGAAACAAAAGAAAAATTTAAYCCMCAAATACTAAAAGSTATGGGAGGCTGGGCAGTGCTGTGTTTAGTRAGGCACCCTCTGCTCTGAAATGATGTCCCACTATTTCCAGCAGTGACAGAGTTCRGAGASCTTTACTCAGTGTGGGGCAAGGTGACTCAGAACTTATCTTCAYGCCCAGRAGTGCYTGCTTTTTGTTGGTCTTTTGCTTGCATGAGAATGCAAAGCATGAAGGAGCCCATTTCCATTCCTTCTGCAATTTTCTGATGGCCAGAATGCAGCCAAACTCCTGAAGGACGATTGAGGGGATAGGGCAGATAAAAATTCCTGCAGACAGGATTATGACACATGATTCAAAGAAATCCACTGGGATGAAAAAGGGGATTCAAGTTCAGTTTTTGTAGACCARAGATGCCAGTAAAGTTGAAAAGCAGATTCTGTTTTGCATTATCACCACCCACTTTTTCCAAAGATTTTCTACTTCTCTAAGCAGCCTCCCTATTGCTGTAGCTATAAATAAGTGTGTAACTGTATGCATGTGAGAGATTCAAGTTTAAGCTTATATTTAAGCTGAAAGTTTATATATAACAGAACTCTATTAAAGATGATAAAAGCMTCATTGTTCTGTTCATGTTTTATCTCAATATAGTATGTATTTTCATGGGTATGTGTGCATACAGACAGATATTAACRTAGGTAGACATGCATAGGACAAAAAGGCAGTCCTGATTCTCTACTCTATTTCTGTTGTTGGTGTAATTAACTTTCATGATGCAAAGGGAGTAATTCTGTTAGAAGGCAACAGGCCAAATAGGCAAAACCCTATCTCTTTGCACACAAAGAGTAAAATTTAGATAAGTACGTTATGTGGCAAAATGTGTAATTGCTAATGTTGGTCATTTCAGATTCACTTTAAGAATCTCATTTTCTTGACTTTGCCAAAGGATTTCTGGTGCTKGTCTCCTCTTGGTGTTTGGAAAGTCATCATATCTTATCCTCCCATCAAGCTTCATAGTGCTTTTTTATTAAGTTTTATTAAGAAAGTTTTGTTTTGATCATTGCTTAGAATGACTGTGCTTCTGAGGACATGTTGGTCAAGTTTATATAGAACAAGGAAAATTACTGGCATGGTAGCTGGGAAATGCCTAGATAGTATGGATCACTTGCCAAAAAGAGCAGGAGTTTGGGATGCCCACCCTTTGCTTAGAGGAGGCTCTTTGGCAACTTGCTAGTAGGGATGTTCCTAAATGCCTAATTAAGAAGCAGGTTAATGGTGTAACCCATAGAAGACTGTAGAACCTGTAGTTCCTTTTGCTGGCTGTAAAGATCTCAGCACAAGAGGTTTTGGAATGTAGTTTCTTCCTTGCTCTTGTTCTCTGCCAGTTTTTAAGGAAACAAACTAAAGCAACTAGAAACTGGACAGTCACCCCAGTGAAATTGTTGAACATTGTCATGGTTTGATAGTGGCCAAACGCCAGGCACCCACCAAAGTCATTTGCTCACTCTCTTCTGCTATAGTTGGGCAGTGAAGAGGGGGAAGGGGAAAATAAACAAAGGGTTCATGAGTTAAGGATTGGGGGGAAAATAGTATAGGGGCAAAGCAGACTCAAATTTAAAGGTATAAGGTAAATTTATTATTAACAGAGTCAGTGGAGGATAATGAGAAGTAAAATAAGCCTTTAAAAGTCAATCTTTGCACAGTGGTGGCTACTGAGAAGGGATTTTCCACATGGAGGATGCTTTTGCCTGTGAACATGGGGTTAGTTATTAGCACTCAGCTTAGGGGTCCTGTGCCTGAGGGAAATCCATGGCTTAGAAAGCTTCCTGGCCTCAGCTGAAGGGTTAAATGACTGTGTGGGAGCCCTTAGGAAATACCAGGTAACAAGTATTAGTTTGTAGCTCCATGGGAAAGTTGTAAGTTAATGAGCCTTTACCTCATACTAGCATCYAGCAATGCAAAATTACTCACTGTGGCTCATCCAAATCCTGGTAATTTGTTGTGCCTGTAAACTTGGCTACTTGTCTGTGAACTCACAGACACTAGTGAAATCCACAGCCTGCCTTATTTTGTGTATCTGATTTTAATTTTGTTTTTATTTTTATTTTGACTGATTTAAGTTCTGTTGCTAATCAAATGTATATGGTTTTAGGTTCTTGCAGGAATCTGTTAGCAAGATTTTATGGCTAAGCCAGCCATTTTCAATGAAAATTAATTTTCTTAGATACTCACTGAACCTAGGGGAGAAGTCTTATTATTTTTGTTTTCCCTAGTGTTAGAGGTAGCAAATACTTTTTCTACTGGKCACGAGTTATAGCTGGTTCCACTACTGCTTAAGTGAAAGAGTCACATTTTGTGGGGAGTTGCAGTGTTTCTGGAGCCTGAAAGGCAAAGAGAGTGGTCTTAGTCCCTGTGTATTTACACAATACTGGATTTCCAGGGGTGTTTCTCTTTGTTAATGCASTTTGATTGTTCTTTTCAAATGATCAAGAGTTAGAGGTAWTAGTGAGTGAAATCCAGCACAGAATTCACCACCAGCCAYTCAACAATTGTGAGGCAGAGGGGCMGGGGAGAGAGGGTTCCTCCCAAGCACACTGGGAAGGATCAGCTGAAGGGTGACAGGCTTTAAGTATTCTGCCTGTCAAGTCTGGAAATGGGATTACAAACCAGTGACAACTGTGATGGCTGCTATTATGTGGACACCTGTTCACTCAGAGCTGGACACAGGCTGGTGTCCATATAGGATGTTGAACAGTCACCAGATGGTGATGGCTTTGGGTTGTTGTGCATTTTTTCTAGATTTGATCCAGCAATTCAGACGAGATGCTCTTAGCTAGCAAAGCAGTACTAGAAAGGACATGCAGCTCCAAAAGGATTTCARATAAAAAGGTTTGTTAATGAACCACAAAACCACTGTGTGGAATCTATTTAGATTATTGTCACTGAGGTTTAACTRTGTGCCAAGGTCTTAAGTAGCCACTAAATAAATGTTCTCTCATGCAGTCATTAATGTCATTGTGTTACTGCTGCTTTTGTTGGTGTGTGTTACAGGTTGTTTCTTTCAAGTCTATTGGTAATTATTTTTCTTGCCAAAARCCTGTAATTTCACTGGAAATAATTTGGACCCTGATGTGGACCTACCCAGGCAGGGTGGGTGGAGATGAGTTTGAGTGTGAACAGAGGAGTCTGCTGACTTTCTTTTTCCAGTGTATGGCCTCCTGTTGGACGATGAGCTGTGTCCAGGGAAGTCCCAGGGTGCAMAAGTGGGGAGRATGGGGAGGGGAAGAAACCCCTCARATGGCCTAGACTTAACAGAGCTCCTTCAAAGTCACTGGAGCATGGCCTTGGCTGGCAGAAACTGCTCTGGCTTATCAGCATTGTGTACTGTTATCCTCAGAGATGTAAAGCAGCATAAGCTCACCCTGGCCCTGAGAAYGTTTCAGGTCACTGTGAAATCCACAATGCTTTTCAAATGGTGAAAAGGTGGTTTATAAGACCCAAAACATACTCCCACTGATGTCTGCTCATAAATCTCTGCTGCTTAGGTATGATGCTCCTGTTCTATCTCTCTGTATTTTCAATTGCTCCATTTGGTGCTCAGGTCACAATAATTCTCTTAATTTTGGTCATTTATTGCCCTCTCAGTCCCATTTCAGATTTTCTTTTGGATTTCTCATGGTTTTATCCTAGATTTACTACTGCAATGTCTCTGTTCCATGTTGTCATGTGATTAGCACATTAAGGTGAATATCTGTTGTGTTTCACTTCCAAACTGTACTAAGGATTTGCTGTGCAGGGGAACCTCTTATATTTGTGCTTTCAAACATTTTGCTCGTCTTCTATCTTACGGACTTTCCCCCATAATTGTATTCTTCATTTGGATTTCTTTGCATGTAGATGACAAATTTTACATTACATCATCAGCTTGTTGCAGAAGGACGTCAAACTTAAGAAGAAAATCTTGAGCTGTTGGAACATCACTTAGAAAATCYACACTGCAGTTATTCTTTATCTCCGTGTTTTATCCCTGTTTGACAGAAAGAGTTAACAGCTGCACTTGCATGGCTAAAGAGAATTACTAGCCTGGCTGCTAATTRTCTTTTCTGGTGGGTCAGACTTTCCAAGAATCAGTTTTTTACAATTAGAACTGTCTCTCTGGTCTCTGTCTTCAATAGCTCTCYCTTCTCCCCCCTAGGAAAATATTTCAGAGGGTGTGCAAAACTTGCTTTATAGTTTGAAGAGGAATAGTTTTTTAATTTTAGGTAAAAAAAATAGTTTGTGAATTTTTCCTTGGGGATTTATTAATGGAAGGTTTTGCCAGTATTGCTAAGATGGGTGTATGAGTGTTGTCTGGATAGTTGTTCCTTTTCCTTCACTGTATTTCTGTTGGAAAGTGGAGTCCTGCCCCATTGATGCTTGGGTAGTTTTCAGCTAATTACATATACACAAGGTGCTGGAGCCCATCTCTAGTTCTTGTAACCCTTGTCTGTGGATTTCTTGTTTGTGTCTTTGTGTTATCTCCACTTGATAGTAAATGGCAGAGAGTGACTATGACATTCCCTCTCCAATGACTATGATATTTTGCTGGTGTGGTGATTAATGTTCAGGTCATTTTTTGTAGTGTAGAATATGTTTGTTCCTGCATGCTTTCCCATTGATCAGTTGCTTTAGATTTTTCTAGTTTCAATTACTTCTCAGTAATTTTAGACTTAGACTAGTGAAATATTTAATTGTAACTGCTGTTTGGGTGTCCTATCAGTTCTTTCCTTTCCAAACTTAAAAGGCTGACAATTGAATTATTGCAGTTGTCACTAGAATTGCATTTTGAGCTTGCMGGAAGACACCATGCTCATCTCCTTGTAAGACTTAAGTCTTTTGGCTGTCATTTGGGGGTGTTGTTTTGCTCCATGTGAAGTTGGTTTGAGGGGCACTCCTTTCCTCTTCTGTCCTGCTGCTGTGGGTGTCAGACCCCCAGGGCTGCCTGGGATGCCTGCATGTGTGGCCASATCTCCCTGCCTGGTTTCTCACCAGAGGGTAGGACCCTGTCTGGGTAGTCCAGCCTCAGGTAGACAGAATTGTCTGTCAGGTAGCAGAGGATGTCACACTTGTCTAGCACCCTGATTTATTGTTTTGGTTCCCCTGAAGTACTTGGGCTGTTTCACATCCTGACTTCTATTATCCGAGGAATATTATCAGTGACAGATAATTTCTCTGTCATGGAGACAGCTTTCAATTCATGCTTTCTTGAGTTTGAGACTGGGTTATTTGATTCTATCTGCCTCCACCCTTTAGCTCTTGTAAGCAAAATCTAAAAGCTGCAGGAAGGCTGCTGCCAAAAATCAGCTTTTTARAACAGGAGAAGTCTTTAGTGTTCTGTGTTCAGTGGTGTGTCAGTTGCAAACTCTTCATGCTGATTTATAAAGCTTTGCATGGCCTTCGACTGTCTGATGAAACTGTCTTGATAACCACCCACYGGTGCTGCCTTGCTGCCTGCCTGMCTGCCTGTGGGACTGGATTTCATTCTGCCACTCACAGAGCTTTTCACCATTATTCTTCTGCCTTGTGAAATTCTCTTTCCATGATAAGAGCTATCACTCCACTGAAGTTTTGTTAAAGGAGCCTCTTTTTTGGTGGAACTACCTGACACCAACAGCAAGGTTCTCAGCTGCCATTCTGTTACCAGTGATGCAAGCAACATAAAGCAGCAGCTTTACCAAATGGGTCATGATTGTTTAAAAATGCATTTTTATTATAATTTTTGTAGGACTTTTTTTTAAAGAGACAATTAGTGATGCAGTCAGAAACAATTTAGGGCCAGYAGTTGGCTGCTTGAGTGTTTCATTGTCATGCTGCTATTTCTATATTGTTTTGTGATTGAGCAGTTATGTCAGCTGCCTCAGCTCTGATCTGTAGGAGGAAAGGGAGGATGTATCCTACATTCACTGCCCTAGACATGCTGTGTCTATGTGCTGTGAGAAGTGGTCAAGGGGTAAAATGTTTTGGGCTGAGTAGGGTCTGGTGACTCCTCTTGGAAAGAAAGGTGTGACCCCACGGAAATGTCTGAAGTTGCTCTGATAAAATGAGGCAGAGTAAGGGCCTCCCACATGAAGAAGAAGAATCCATTACAGAAGCAAAGAGGCAATGGTTTGGTGCCAGGTCGTGTTTACTGAGGAGTCCTCAGAGACAGTGCATGGGGTGTGCCAGKTAGTAAGATCTCATCGTGGTGCTTTGCTTTCTGGCTGTTTGTCTRTCAGCAAAACACCATCATTCTGTTRTTGCCTTAACTTCTGTTCYCTCAACCAGCATGGGCATTTTAATAACAAGCTGTTGCTTAAAGAGGATCTATATAAAATAKAACTAAACCACCACTTTAGAAGCAGTGGGGAACTCCTTTGGCTACTAGGAATTCCAGATTCTTTGCATTAAGAGAACTTATTTATGTAAGCTTTTCCATTTAGGCTACAAACCCASTTATGCTAAAATGAGTGGCATGGTAAGGTGGGGRCTKAGGGTTTGTTTGTGTTTGTCACAGCAATTGTATTTGTAACATGGTAAGGGCATGAATGGGACTAGGGATTGGGTGAAGAGTGATACCCCCATCACCACCCCCCAAAAAACCCCTCCYAAAACACAGCCAAAACTGAATTATATGCATGGAATGAGGACATGTTCTGTGGTTATTGTTCTGTTCTGTTTTCCTGAACAATTCCTCCATGGCTGCTCAGGTAGCTGGGTGTTGAGAGAGAGATCCAGACCATTTCCAAAATGTTTTTTTCTTCAGGCTTTTTCTTGTTCTTGGCAATTTTTTCTGCTTTTCCTTCAATGTGTTGGAAGGAGCAAGTTTGTTTATGAAAATCTTGTCTTTTCAGAAAAACTCCTCCGTCTAAGTGTGCTTAGTTTTTATTAACAAAACAGAAACTAGACAAAAAGAAGGTTTGGGGTTTTTTCTTCTAAAGAATTATGTATTATTTTCTTTAAGGTAAATTCCCTATTTTCCCCTTACCAAATGGGAATCCTTAACTCCACAGAAAAGAGTATTGATTTGTCTCCTACAGTCAAATTGCTGAAGCATATAGGAAATGTGATGTTTGTGGTGTTTAAGAAAAATCGCTTAATTATTCCCTTTTCCCCTGCTTTTTCCAGTAACTTAAGGTGCACATTAAAAGATGGGCTGTTAACAGGCATTGTTCTTCCTCAGATCATGTCAATTCAGGTGGGCATGGAACTCAGTCCCCCAAGTGAGAGCTTTTAAACTGTCTGTGTGTAATGTGGAGATTGTGGGACTTTGAGTAACAGCTGAAAAGTGGAAGGTGTCCCTGCTCATGGCAGGGAGTTGGAATGATGCCTAAAGTTTTTTAGCTTTTTCATATATTTGTAGCTTTGTAGATTTATAATGTATAGTTGTATAGTTCCCAGCACTTTGTTACCCTTGCTCACACTTTAGGACAGGGGCTAAACCTTTCTCACACATTATGTCACACTCCTGAAATTCTATTTAGTCTTATTTTCAAGAAAAGAATTTTTAATAAGGACATCTTATTTTGCACCAGCACTTGGGAGACATAACAAGAAAYAGGGCAAAGAACCTCTTGGAGAGCCTCCAAGGGGCAGGCCCAAGGGTGGGTCTCTAGGACAACAATTCYCTCATTGGATGTACTTCCTAGATATACAAATTAATAAAACTCATAAAAATTTTGATAATCTGAGACCATGTGTGTATATATCTATATTTTGTGCACCTGAAAGCCTTGTTAAAGAACTGCTCTTTGATATCACCTCTAATATTGTTTGGAAAGTTTCTTTCCATTCTGGGCAACAGGAGMAAGATGATCTTTAAGGTTCATTTCAACCCAAAGTATTCCCTGATTCTGTATATTCAGTGCCATACTTCCTGCAAGCACAGAACAGGCTGCCTTGAGAGAGGCTGGTCTCTCTTGGCCTCCAACTCTTCCTAAGCTTGGAGTTCAGCAATAAGCAGGAGRTGATGTCTTCAGAGCACAACTAAGTCCCTGCTCTCTGCAGGGCTGTTGCTGTTGACTGACAGCCCCCAGGACTTCAGTCCTCCCCATGAGGTGGGCACTGGATCTCTGACAAAAATGTTACTTTCAACTCCTTGATGCTGCAAAGAGATGAGAGAAGAGGGAAAATGGACTGAGTTTACTCACAGGCAGCCACTGGGCTCAGAGCCCTGCTATCACAGGTCTTTTTATTTTATTCTCCACTTAAAATGCAATGTGCAGACACATGAAAATGGGATGTCAGAAGCCAAAATAAATTATTGGCTCTGGGCTTTCGTATACTGTATTGATATTGCAAACAGATTTTGCATTCATGAGATCATAACAATGATCATGAACTTCATTTAAAGTTATTAATATATCCCATTGGGAATCCTCAAAGCTGTGTAATACCCAAGTTCACATCTTCAGTAGGTTCTTTAAGCACTTTTGGAAGATGACTGTGACTGTCCTKAGTGCCACACATTCAGGCATTGCCGGAGCAGTTGTGCAGAGGGCGAGCCAGGCAAAGCCCTGGAGAAGGCATCAGGTGCCATGGCAGCTGGGGGACAATGGCAGACTGCCACCTATGCTGTAGGTAATGTGAGACTGAGGCCCTGGCAGAGTCTGGGGAAATTGGAGTAAGCTTCTTGTGGTGTCTCTTGAATGCAGGTCACCACATTCACCAACAGAACACAAATTTTAGATGCATACACCGTCATAGACCATCAAGGTGGCTGCCTTCTATGTGACACCTTTCATTCTACTGGTGAAAATGATCATTACTTCTTTAAATTATAAAATCTGAAGAATTTATAATAAGAGAGCACTCACATTCCCACTGGCTTTGGTAAGAGTTTGCCTGAAGCACAGGAAAGGTGACCACGCCAGGGCCTTGCTTCTCTTAAATACTTTCAGTCTTTTTGGCCCTGCTCAGCCAGGTAAACACCTCAGGTTTGTTTCCCCCCTGCCCCCCCTTTTTTATTTTTTTTTTGATTTTCTTTTTCTCTGCACCAGACTGTTTCTCATAGTACCAGTGGCCTACTCTCAATAGTCAACTTTTTCCACCTCTGCTCAGTTSTTATAATCTGAAGATTTTTGTTGGCAAGGTGAAGTCCTTCTGTGGAGGAAGTAACAGGAGAACTAAGCCTGCAACCCATGCTGTGGACCCGTTCTTTCAAAAGTATAGGTTCCTCTTGAACAATTGCATGTATGTTTTGGATATATTGAATCTAGGGAAGTACCATTTCCTTTCCTTTATTATATATCCATTGTATTGTTGAATATAAGGAAAATGTAATAGAATTGTCACACAAAGGAGGTGAAAAGGATAAAACAACACCCTTGGTTGCTTTTAAACTCCTCATTCTGAGTAGAAGGAGGGTCCTGGTTGGGGGTTTTCTTTGAGCTGATCTGTTTAGAGCTGTTCAGCTGCTGCATTTCAGTGGGCCTGATTTCTAAGACTATGTGTTCAAAGTTGGAAAGACCAGCAGTGATGCACTCTGCATGTAGAGGGACTTACATTTAGTTTTAAAATTAAAATTTTAGATCTACAGGAATGTAAAGCAGTTGGGAGAAAGAATAGGGTCAGTGACATTGGCTCTACAATTATTTCATTTGGGGATRGGTGGAGAGGAGGGAGACTTACCTTACATATGAGAAAATTATGCTTTCCCTGGTGGGTGCTGAGAGCTCTTATTTAACAGTGGCAGAAAGGAAARTATCTGATGCCAGTTGCAGGGGAGGGTTGCAGGCTGTATGTTCCCTGTGGAATGATCTGCATGAAATCTCTTATGTTGCTCTGAACAGCAGCTTGAAATAATCAGTAATCTCWCAGCACAAGCCTCCTGTGTTTCATAAAGGAACTAAGATCTGCAAAATACGTAATTTTTGTGTCTTAACACCTTCCTCTGCTGTTCCTTTCCCTGCTCTGTAAGAACTGTTGTTCAGAAGTAGCTGAGATACAAGCTCATGCTTCTGGAGGTTGAAWAATAGTACAGAGTGTCTTACTGCAGTTGGTTGTCTTGTATTTTTTCCTAATAGATAGTGAGAAAAAAAAGTAGATGAAGGTAAACTCATTTGTCCTTTCTGCATAACCTTATCTCTGGCTTTCTTCCTTGGCCATCTYTTTTTTCTTCTAACACACTGCATTTTGCATCCATATTGTTTYGGGCACAGAACCCATGCTTTACAACTTGCATTAAATACAGGCTTCATTGAGATTGTCTGTTGTTGCTGCTGTTTGCAGGCTCTAATTAAGCTTTTCTATTAAAAATGCAGTATGCTGAGCCCTCAAGCTGCTTTCAGTGGGATGCAGGGCACCAGCACCTGTTGTTGCCATCCCTGGAGGAGGCAGCCCTGGTGCAGAGCAGACCCTCTGCAAGCAGGGGCAGAGAACGTGCTCTAAAGCCATCCTTCCTACCACTCTCTCCTCCCCTCTCTCACACRCGTTGCCAGAGTTGTGCTGTCTGCTGCTTCTGCTTTCTGTTGCTAAGTGAACAGCTCCAGCTCACACACAGAGCAGAGCCAATAGCATCCTGACCTCTGAAGGCTGCTAAAAGCTGAAGAAAGGGAATCTAATGGTGCCGTCTTTTCTTTGCTCTCTTCTCACCCCCCTTTCACAGGGAAGTGGGGAGGGCAGAGGGAGAATACAGGATGGTGGAGATAATTCATAATAGCCACTCGTGTTCTGGTGATACATGCAGTAATACCTGGGGAAAGAAATAACATATTATGCTGCTTTGTATTTATACACACACAGAGGCAAACACGTTTTTCCTTGTGCTGTGAGCTCCAAGCTGTGATTAGGAAATGAATTAACACTATGAAGTTATTTTGCTGTGCTCTTAGCAGCTGTTAATCTTCTCCTAATCACTGACACTGGAATATATTGTAAGGCTCATCCTTCCCTCAACCAGAGAAACACTGAGCATTGCTTCAGCYTTGCTGCCACTAGTCATGACACATTTATCACCTTACAGCTATTGTTTCCCTGCTTTCCTTCAGGAGGATTTGGGAAGAGGGAGTTGCTCAGCACGATGCAGACACTGGTGTGATGGCTGTAGTCCCAGTAAGCACAAAGCCACACAGTCAGTAACCATAGGAATTGGCCATTTTATAGTCATATTTTGCTAAGAAGAAATTTGTTTGGGCTCTCCTCTCACAAATGCAGCACAGGATTTTTGTGATTCAAGTGGGAAGATAAAGCATGTGTTTGGTAGCCTAATGTTCAGTGGGAACATAGTGTAGGTTGTTTTGTATATGAAGTTTTTCCTGTTTAAAGATGTTTGCATCTTGAGCACAGCTTTTTAGGCACAGCAAAGAAATGAGTGAATTTTATCTGTAAACCATCAGKGCCAGTGACAAAAAGTACTTTTGTCTGCCCTGTGGCTGGATTGAGTCTGCTGGTGTTAYGTGAGGAATATTGCACACACCTTGCCTCTAAGCAGCAGTGTGAATGATTGCAGCTAKCTCAGTCTCTGGAAGGAAAAGACATAACCTTCTTTCTAAGTGTAAATGAGAGCAGCATGTCCAATGTTATTGTTTGCATGTCACAACCACCGAGTTGTTTTTGCTGCAAACCTAGCTGCAAACCTCAAGGCAAATGGTGGGTAGATAAAAGGAATCTATGGAGAGACAGTGGCTGGTGGGATGAAATGCCCCTCAGAACTGGTGGTTGGACCTGATGAGCAGGGTAAATTTGGGAAGCTCAAATACTCCATTAAAGAAATTAGATTTTTTAGAAAAAATTTTACTCATAAATGACAACTGATCCACTTAAGCCATATAGTGATTGTTAACAGTTTATTCATGCCTCTGAGCAGTAGCAGTGAAGGATTTCCTGTGATAATCTAAAAGCACAGACATCTGTCTTCTCCAGTTGCCACCAGAAGATGATGAGCAGTGAATTCTACAGTATATTGAGTTGTACAGTGTAACCCACAGGCTGTAGGGAATTTAATAAATCCTATAGGCTGGACTGAAGGTGAGCTGCACTTTCCCYGTGGTGCTAGAGCAGCTCTGCTGCAGTGTCTCCTCCTGCAGCAGAGAACTGAGGGCAGGGTGGTGTTTGGGGAAGATGTCAATGTCCAGGCAAGGATCTGGGGGCAAAGACTGTTCTGTCTGCTAGGGAAGAGCAGCCTGAAATTGGAATGGATCTGAGTGATGCAGTGGTTTAACACAGGGTCAGCGGTGCTTCACTGGACGATCCTTGAAACGAAAGGTTGCTCTGCTTTGACAGTCAGGTACCATGTGAGTCACTCGTGTCATTTGCTGTGACATGTCACAGTTACCACTGAGCCTGGACACAATACCAGTCCTTTCAAACCAACAGAATCCAGCTGTGTGTGGCAATCTTGTTTAGTGCTCTGTAGAGCTAATCCTGTGCTTGCCTCCTTAGCCYGCCTGACGAATGTAAGAGAGCGATAAAACTTGGAAGAGCTTGCCACAGCCAATAATTTTACTTTGTACAATGAAATATAATGTTACAGTTGTCACTTTTAATTAACAGATGACACATTGTCAATCTGCAATCAATTGAATTTAATTTTCAGTTTTGAACTCCCTTTGAATTGTTACCAGATTAACTGTCCCTACATTAAAAAAAAAAATTGCATAAAAGCATGGAATTGTGCTTGGTAAAAAAAATTGTTCTGATCCATAGGTTTCAAGAAAACTAAACAACTCAGGGTKAGATCTCATTTGTGGCTCTGCCCTCAAAATCATCTCTCTTCCTTTGTGCAAAGTCTCAGCAGATTGTGCAGGGTGTAACAGGTACCCGAGTCTGTAGTCAAGGTTAGGGGAATCCTGTTCCATAAGGGGTCACTTTCCTTGTGCAGCTTGACAGCTCAGCTCCACTAGTCTATTTGCAGCCCTGTTCCTSCTCTGGCTGCTCCTGCCTGTTCCTTGCTGCCCCTGTCTGGATGGTGCTGCATGAGCTGGTACAGGGTGCACCTGGTACCTGTTACCTTCTGCAGATTTTTAATTGTCTTGTACAAAATTCACTGCACACAAATCCATTTGTCTATCTCAGCTCTTGTGTTGAGTGGTGTTCCCAGTGTGCTTATTGCCATGGTATCTAAGCACTTGTTAATATGTTCCATCTGAAATCTGCCATGTGTTTCAAGCTTAACAAAGCTCCAGTAASAGGAAGACCTGGACTGAGGAAGAAATGGTGCTTTGGAAGAGCAGTTAAAAAAGAAAGATACGTTCAAATTATCCTAGTTGTTAACGTTATTCCTTCCTTCTTCAAAGAGGATTTATAGAAATGAAATTTTGGTATGCAAACTAAGGCTGACTTTTGTCAGTTCAATTTATCTTCTGAATCTGGAGTTTATTGATTGTTCTGTCACTTCCCATAACTGCAYCATTCACTAATCTCCTCTGCCTTTCCCCTCTTTTTCTGCCCCCACACAGCTCACTCRGGCTTTGTCTGTGTTAGGCAATCTTGCAGTGTAAATAAATTGATGTATCAGTAGCTGCACCATTATAGACTTCTCTTACAAGCACCCTTCTGGCTCAACAGCTAACTCAAATAGTTTATTACTTTTGGCAATTAAATCCAATTAGGCKAATCTGGACTACAGCCTTGCAGTGTGCCCATTTAAAGATTTTTCACTGGTGTAACTGAACCTATTCACRTGCCAGTGTAGTTTTTACTCTTTGTGTTGCACAGTCCAGTAGTAGAGAGGTGGGGTTTGAACCTCCCTATCAGATGATTTGGTTGGTCAGCTCAGGTTGCTGATGGATGGCAGTGCCCTCACAGCTCATGGGGCTGGTGGCACAGTTCTGGGTGTGGTGATCCTCAAATCCCCTCCTTGCTGGTGCACAGCCCAGCTGTGGGTACACAGTTACCCCTTGGCTTTATGTTGTGATATGAAGGACTTYGGGGTGTGCACCCCTTGAGGTCTGGGTGTACCTGTGCATGTGTGCACGTGTTCACACAGAAAACACACTCTGTACCAAAAATCCTATGGGGAGGAACAAATATTGACTTTCCCTTGCTTTGCACGTTACACAGGTGCTTGTTTCTGGCCTGCCAGGTTGGAAGTTAAGCCACTTTACACAGAGTCAGAAGAATATACTTGAGGTGAAAATGGAGAAACAGGCTGGCTTAGTTTTGCCTTCCTGATGTTCAAAACCACACTCTACAAGGGAGAATCTTCTCRTTCTGTAACTTCTGCTCCTGATTGCTTGAATTTGTGTAATTCCTCTTGTCTGGAGAACTCCAAATGCTTTAAAAACTATCTTTGGTGCAGGAGAGTTAATTTCAAGATACAAAATAAGTGTACATATTAGAATGTAATGTAAAATAATCTGTGGCTCTTAAAATATTTAACAGCATAAAGTGGATCATTCCTCCCTGATTTTATACAACTGTGTAGAATTCATATAGTGTCATACACTGGCTATTAATCATACAGATAGAACTGTCATCTTTGTGGGCTTCGCTGGAATTGCTAAGGTGCCCTCTGCAGAAGATACTGTGGCTAATGTTCTCATTACCAACTAATTGGCTAAAGAGAATTCTCTCACATTGCATTTAGTCTGATGGATATTTTCTATCACCTGATGGGTGGAATGGACAGCCAAACCAATTATCACAGCTAAGAGTGCTATATACCCAAAAATTTCAGGCAGAGACAAAAGACCCTTGTAAGATGATGTCTAGTCAGTGCCAGCTGAGATTTTGTTAAACTRTTAAATGGGTTTGGGTTCTTTGGTAAAAGCACAATTCAGAATACCTTGAAGCCTCTGTAAACCAGGCAGCCCCTGTGCTGATTTTGCGTTAYGGTGTCAGTGCTTTGACCTTAAGTGGGTGTGGGGGGCTAAAAAACAAATGGAGACATCCTGAGCTGYTAACAGACAGTATTCTGGAGACTTTATACCTGATTGAGCCTTGTGATTCAGAAGAGCTGGAGTATGTGCTATTTACATAGTAACCCTTAGACACAGGCATTATTCAAATTCTTTTTGTGCTTATTTTCCTTTCATGTAGCTCGAACAAATTTGAAGGAATGTTTGTGCAGTAATTGAGATGGAAASTTGTTTGGTTCTTTTCTTTGTAGTTTAACGCTTTAATTTTTGAGATCTTTGTTTGAAATGCAAAGGTAATTTTCTGGAGTAAGGGAGAACAAGTGTACAATTCTCTTGCAGGCCTAGCTTTCAGTGCTTTGGGAGCATTCTCTGTTTTTCAGCATTGCTGGCAAAGCTAAAATTCCTTCTCTCTCAGCCTGGGAAGCTACCATGGGCTCTGGAATATAGCCTGTCTGCCCTGTGGCCAGCCCATGTATCTCAGCACCCAGAGCCTGTGCTGCTGCTGCTCTTTGTCTGTGAATCCTTCTGTTAGTGACTGGACTGATGTAGGAAAGGAGAGATATGCCATGCAATTGAATTTTGATGAAGAAGCCTGAGGAGGACATGATCAGAATCAGTGACCAGGACAGAAGATGGCAGGAAGGCCAGAGGCCCTGTGTGGGGCTGGGAGTAGAAGCCATGTGGGGTTAGTTACCCTCTTCTCCTTATCCCATCCTCTCCAGCCCCAGCCCTGTTCCCCCAGCCCTTCACTCCTTGGGGTGTCACCTTACAGACCTGCCTTCCTCTTCCTCCAGCACAGCAGAAGCAAGGTACCCCTGGCAGCCCCTCTTTAGTGTTCAGGTGTCTCCTGGAAGCAGAGATCTGCYTCTCTGATACTGTCCTCACCATGGATTCTGGAAAAACATGCTCTTAGAGAAGGAATTCTCTGGCTAGAAACCTCACTTGTAGTAATGCATTCCTTTTTTTTTTTTCTAAGTCAGATCATTTGTAGCAGAATAATTTTAAATAAACTTTCCTTGCATCATTAAAACCATGATGAGAACCAAGAACCAAAAGAAATTTCTCAAATAAGGGCAGGTGACACAGGAGAATGTAGATACACAAAATGAAATGTGTGCTGTGTTCCTTTTTTGTTCTTTACTATATATTCTGCCTCCCTACCAGAGGGGACTGCACAGGTCAAGAGTTTGTGCTCTGTCCCTGGGAGGCTGTAATCCAAATGGATGAAGGAAGAGGGCAGAGGAAAAGGAGAGGGTTTCCATGGGAAAATCATGGGACTGTGCATGCAAATGCATGGATTGCAGCTTCTCCAAGTGTTTTGTTATTGAGAAGGGTATAAGCCAATGCTCTTAAAGAGCACTCCAAGAGGGATGAAGGGAGCTGAGGGAAAATGCATTTGGAACATTGACTCGTCTTTAAATCTCATCATGTACTTTAGCTCTGCATGGCTGGTCCACAGATCATATCTTTGGGCTGCTGCAGTSGTGAAGTAAGAGAAGCACTGAGCACTGCTGATCTACATCTAATTTGRAGAAGACAAGTTTTAAGTTAAACTTTTCTTTCTTCCTTGCTCCTTATTGACTGACAAAGATAATGGAAGCTGGAAGTGTTGTGGCTCTGTTTTTTGGGTAGCAGKAGCTCTGTAGAGAGTCTGCACCCTCCTACACGCTGGGAGAAGCCAAAGAACATGTAACTCAACATGGCACAAGGGCTTGTTTGTATTACTGAATGTGTCCTCTTGCATTAGTATGTAGATTAATGGAGAGCCAGCCTAGGAAACATCCTGAATGTGCATGCTAAGTGTTAATGCTTTGTTGTTTAATGAATACTCCAAATAAAGTGAACCGAAGGGGTAAGTGCAGTCAGTATCTCCAAGAACAACAAAGTACTGGTMTATTGTGGTGACCAACCWCTTAAAAATGCAGCAAGCCTCATCTSTTAATTCCTTAAGCAGTTCACTCCCTTGCATAGACGGGCTTTGTTTCATGCTTCACAGTTCATTTCAGTTCATTCTTGAATATAATGCAGCTCCTCATAGGCTCCTCAATAATAAATACATCAGAATRAAACTTTAATGATAAAATAGACACTATTCTGGTCAGAATTAGACCAAAGCATTTGCTGTCAAGCTCAAGTGGGGGAAATTTGGTGTTGAACTTTATGGTTCTATTAGCACTTTAATGAAAAGACTTCCCAGGCATTCCCTAAAGGTAAAGAAACGAGCTRTCTCTTRAAAACTATATTTTATTGAGAGATGCAACCCAAGATGCAATAAGTGCACTCCTGGGTAAGGAAAAGGRCAGTTTGGGCCAAGGCTAAAATTACAGTCAGCTAAGAAGTATACATTTGCTTCTTTCACCTGCTAATAATGTGCAATTTTCCACATGGTGGCCATAACCAGCTTGAAGTGGGGTTTTACTCAGCATGAACATCTGCTTCTCATTGTTCTGGGTGAGCCATCCCAACTTTTTTTTCTTAGAAAACAGAATTGTATTTTTTAAGTTTGATTGTAAGTCTCTGTCCACCCTACCTGGATTCTAGCATATGCAGCCCTTGATTGTAGATAGAATTATGGTGCATGTGAAAAATTACTCAAGAKTTCTTGGCTTGAGTCTTCTGAGAGATCTCAGAGTGACAACTGCACAAATGTCAGGATGTTGTTGCTACCTTCAGATAAAGCAACTGAGGCTGAGTTACTTTTCACTGCACAATCTCTGCTTGCCCTGATGTGAATATATTTTCACTTTGTGTGTGTCTTGTAATTTTTGGCTGTGTATATTTTCTGTCAGGGTTGATTAAAAAGTTGTAATTAGTGGAACAGGTAATGATGTCCTCTTTGAAACATTTGGGCTCTGATTCAATACTATGAACTCTGCCATTAATTGCACCATGTCTAGGTTGCACTGGATGTAGTTTTCATTTTAAAATAACTATGTTGATGACTTGGTTTTTTTGATATAGTCACATAACCCAAATGTCTGTAGGACCTGCCAGTGCTGTACAATGTGGTTCTGTGCTCTTGGCATCTGTGCCATACATTGAATCTTTCTGGAACAATGTGAATATATTGATGCTTGGGATGCACAGCTCACATCTTTAGTAATATCAGAATGAGAAAATATCCTCCTTGATTATTTAGTCAAATGAAGTAGAAAAAGACCCAACAGAAGTGGGCGTGCAGAGAGCTAGAACATACTAGCACTGAAAATTATTTAAATAATTACCTCTTTCAGAATATTTATGTAATAATTAGATTACCCACCCTTCACATTTGCAGTCAGACTTGATGTCCTTTTCTCCAGCAAAAATTCACAACAGCATTTTTAACTAGAAGACAAGTTTCTTGGGCTTTAGGTTTCAGTTCTCTTTCATCTAGTATGAATCTGCACAGCTGTCAGTAGTGGAGATCCCACTTTTGGACACTTGTTCCTGCTGCCTTCTCATGTCAGCAGCAAATATCCTACAGTCACAAAATAAGAGGACTTACAGGGCTCATCTAGCAGAAAATAAATTCAGACTCCTGCCCTACTTGTACCTACATGGTGTTATGATGTGTTAAAGTGGTTGTATGCTGGCACCTGAATACTGTGAAAACAGAGCTATATCTGGGTCCCAGGCTGTTTTGGGAAACTTAATTAAAGATTGGCATGATGTTCCCAAAATAACCCCCTGRTGACAAGTTGTCTTCCCCATAAAGCTGGCCATCTGAATTATAAAAAGTGTGGGTGATGGGGTATGTAAATAAAACCTGTGTAAACACAGGGYGTTCTTATTTTGCTTTCTCCATTATTTTTGAGCTGTAGGCAAGGCCAGATTGKGTGATGCTTTCAGCAACCTGGTCTARGGGAAGGTATCCCTGCCCCTGGCAGGGGGATTGGAATGAGATCCAATCCCTTCTGACCCATAGTTCTGTGATTCTGTGTTTCCTTGTAGGTAAGAGAATGCATAGCTGCAGAAGACTATAATCAAAAAAGYAGAATATTAGCAAGGCTTCAAATGCAGGGAAAGGGTGACAAGGTAACTGAACTTGCAAAGATTTTTCCATTCATAAGACACCAAGTGAAATGTGCTGTTATGAGTTGAAAAAAGGATGTCTTGGTTTGAAGGACAGGTGTTTGCCAAGGAAGGCGGGAAACTCCCTTGGAATGGAAAACATGGCCCCCTACCCTCCAAATTATTATAACTTTGAAATAACAGGGCTWTAAGGCAATGTAGGAAATRTTYCCTTATATCCAATCTAAACCTCCCCTGGAATGACCTGAGGCTGTTTTTTCTTGTCCTGTTTGCTCATTAATTGGAGAMRAGATTGACCTCCAAGTAGCWGCAACCTCCTTTAAGGGAGTTTYAGAGAGTGATAAGGTCTCCCCTGATCCTCYCTTTCTCCAGACTAAAACACCCCCAGCTCTTTCAGCCACTCCTTAYTGAAGCACTGAAGTGCTTCAGACTCTTCCCCAGCTCCAATGCCCTTCTCTGGATGTGTTGCAGCACCTCTATGTCCTTCCTGAATTGAGGGGCTAAGAATTGTACAYAGGCCTTGGGGTTCAACTTCACTAGTGCTGGATACAGGGGACACTCACTGCCCTGCTCCTGCTGGCTGATCCAGCTGATCCAGGCCAGGATACCTCTGGCCTTCTTGGCCACCTGGGCACAGCTGGCTCATGTTCAGCTGCTGTTGACCAGCACTCCCAGGTCCTTTTCTGCTGGGCAGTTTTCCAGCCCCTGCCCCAGCCTGTGTCACTGCCTGGGGTTGCTGCAGCCCAAGAGCAGGACCCAGCACTTGGCCTTGTTGGACCTCACACAATTGGCCTCATCCCATTGATCCAGCCTGTCCAGATCCCTCTGCAGAGCCTTCCTGCCCTCCAGCAGATCAACACTCTYWCCTAGCTTGGTGCTGCCTGCAAAATGACTGAGGATGCACTTGATCCCTTTGTCTAGATAATTTATAAAGGTATTAAACTGGCCCAAAACCTGAGCCCTAGGGCACCCCCACTAGTAACTGGCCTCCAGCTGGATTTATCTCCATTCACCACCACTCTTTGGGTTTGGCACTCAGCTGTTTTTAACACAGTAAAGAGTGCACTGCCCTAGCTGTGAGCAGCCCATTTCTCCAGGAGAATGCTGTGGGAAACAGTGTCGAAGGCTTTACTGAAGTCTGAGTAAACATCCACAGCCTCTCCTTCACCCACCTCATGCCTCCATTTCCTTTGTCTAAAGACAAAGTTTGTGGTTTGTAAAGTCCCCTGCTTTTATGGGAACGGAACAGTGGTTCCAGCAGTCATGAGCAAGAAAGGAAAGCCTGGAAATAAAGCTGGTTGTACTAGCAAAGGAGAGAAAGAATGATCAGGATAACAAATCCCTGATGAAAAGGGATGCTCAGATGGGAGACTGGAGGGGTAAAAGACCACAATGGTCCCCAGACCATATGCTGACTTGGGGTGAGCCCCCAAATGTGCAGCAGGACCAGCTTTTGGGCTGTGAGGGCAGAGGCTGGGCAGCTCCTGCTCTCTCTGAAGTGAAGGACACCTGTCCCTGGCTGCAGACATCACCTCCTAATAGCTAAGGAAGCAAGAGACAAAGTGACAGAAAAGAGGAGAGTGGAGCAGACAGGAGCTGTAAGAAAGAGCTTCACAAAAGGACAAGTGGAAGAAAAGGGGAGAAGAAGAGGAAGGAATAACAGTCTTATCAAGCAAGTTAAACAAGCCTTTTTAATGTCTCTTCTTCCTCTGAGCATCCATAGACTAACAGAATAGGGCAGGAAAAAGCTCCCAAAAAGAGGAGATAGAAGAAAAAAGGATGCTTTGTGCAACTTATGCTGTTCAAAGGAAATAGAAATTCTGTGTTAAAAATCAAATTATTGCAAAAGAGGTATTTAGATTAATTTATCTCTAATTTATAGGAAAAAATAAATTGGTGGTTTGCTTATTGCATTTTGTGAGGAGCGTGCACAACTGTTGGACTAATGTAAAAATGGCATTTCAGTAATAATTATGGATATCTTGCTTCAGCCTCATTTAGAAACATGTAATTGAAGTGATAGATGTAGTGCTTATAAATAGTTTAGGTTTCTAATGTAATAATGAGCAGTTCTCTCATTCTCTCTAGGTTTTTTCCTTCCCTATGTGTTTTTGCTTCTGAAGCCTTTTTTTAATAACTCATTTCCATTCAGTGCTGCTGACCTAGAGCTTTCCCAGGGGCATGCTTTGATATGCTTTTATGGTCTTGTGCCCTGGGAGCCCTGTCCCTGTTGCTGGTTGGGAGTCCTGAGCAGGTGTAACAGGCTGGGGAAGTGTTGCTGGCTGAGGGGCTTCCTAGCAGGAGGGAATGAAGGCTGGGGGGAGAGAGAGAGAGAGAGAAAGGGCTGGGGGAGGCAGTGCAGTGTGTCATGGATTAGTAAAATGAGTGTAGCAAATCTCCAGAGTGAGAGATTGAAGACAGTGGTGATAAATGGCACMAGAGATGAGAAATAAAAAGGTAATCACATTGTGTACACTCAAGTGCTAATGAAGCCCAGGGAAGGAGGAGGAGTTGGAGTGAGAAACTATGGGTACAGCAGTGCTGTACTCCTCTGCAAAAGATCTTTTTCAGACAAGATGACTTCCCATGTGCAAGTTCTGCCACTCAGCTCTCCCCAGATTTTTGGAAACTTCAAGTTCTGTGCACATGCRAAGTAAGGGTAAATGAATACTGAAGGAGTGGGAGACCAGCTGAAGGGAGAAGGCATCACACAGGCTGGAGAACTGCTAGAAATGATTGCTTTGGGATCTGTCCCCAGCATTACCTGAAGGGCTGTCTGGACCTGTAGCAGTTGAAGATTTTGTTAGTGTTTTCCTGGTGGTTTAAGGATAGCTGGTGTCTCTTTTCTCATGCTTTATGATCTACTATGGAAGTTCTTCTAACATCTGTCAGGCAATGACTATGAGCCAGGTATCCATAACCCATAGTACTGCTACTGCAAAACATTCTTTAAAAAAAATCTGGGGACTTCTGCCGAAAAAAGTTTCTTTGCTCTCAGTGAATTCTGATGGAGGAGTGTTGCCACTTAGTGGTCTTATAAAATYTTCTCCTCCCTCCTTGCATCTTTCATTTGTGTTCTTGTGCATAGGCAGGGTAGCTGTGAATGGTTGTTTTGTGCTTTTTATTTTATTTTATCTGAACAAATGTAAACAGCATCCAGAAGTTAAACTGAATGACAGAATGGAGCTGAACAGGCTCATAATGTCTGGGAAGGAACATTTGTCTTTGTTTGTAGTGAAATGGTTTGAGGTGCAATCTTCGTGGGGCAATGGCTTCCTGCATTTTGTCTGCAAGGAGGATGAAAAATCTTCAGAAGCAGGGACAAAGTACATGCAGCATGACACCAATGCATTTCCATTTTYTGATGTTGGAATAATTTGTTAGTGTGACTTTTGCTCTTCTTTGCCATTGGTGGGGAATGTTTCCACATATTGGCAGTGTCTTAGATTCTTTGCTTTGAGCTGCAAAGCTGGTAACCTCTTGGAGCTGCCAACATGAAGCATTAGCTTAGAGGTCTCTTAGTGAAATATTGAACATGAACCAACCCAGGGAATGAGGCAGGCTCAGGGCAGTCAGTAAAACCAGTGTAGTGGATCCTGTGATTGATGAAAAAAAGTTGTTCTAAAATTTATTTTCTTCTTAATTGCAAAATTGCAAAGAAAAACTTGGAGTCAACAGGATTTGAGTTGTTTTCTGTGATGCCTTTTTTTTGGATTGGTTTCACCTGCAGGCTTATTGCTTAGTAACTCTGTGTGGACACACCAGGATCGGGCATCTGGTGCATCCTTTTGCTCTCACAGAMGAAAAGGGAAATGAAAATTTCCTCTGAAAGTCTGATTGAAGCCAAATTGCCTTTAGAAGGCAGGGGCACAGAGGAGGTTGGGGAAGAGAGGTCACAACAGGTTTTCTTTAATGGATAAATAACTCATTTATGTGAGGTAGGACAAATAAAGTTGGGACACAGGTCAGCATTTGAAATCCAAGTTCAGATGCACTTATCTTAGCACTGTAAATGTGGAAAGTAGGACTTGGTTTCCTCAAGATGTGAAGAACACCCCCTTTTTGYTTCAGCGTGAGCCAAAGAGTTTTCCCAATGCATCAATTCCCCAGACCAAAGTTGTCAAAGAGAGGTTAGAGGTGGGAAAGCAGGGTAGAGCAGAGCATTTAAAATAGGAGGAAACTTAAAATGCAAACTCTAGAGGCAGATGCCTGYCCATAAGGACATTGCAGTGTTGCAGGGTGGGAAGCTGCCTTAGTGCTGCAGTGTGACTAGCCAGCTYGGAGCCAGGACACCTTTGTGTCACTCTGGTGAAGGATATATACATGCACATGATGGGTCCGTGATAATGTGGGACTTAGGGGTTTTTTTGGAGCTTTTGGTCTTTTTTAATTGTCTTTAAACTCATAAGAAGGAGAATACTTATGTGATGGCCACCACATCCCTCCTGTCTGGGTTATGTGTGAGGCCCTCTGTRAAATAATGAGAGACCTTTTATGTACCCTGTTATAGTTTTCCTTTCATTCAGTGAGCAGAGCTGATTATTCAATTTCAGTGTCCACTAAAGCAATCTCCAAGAGCAGTTAAAATAAAACTCATTACTGTGTGCTTGTGATATGGTATGTTTAGAATCCTGAGAATGTGCTGCAATAAAACTTCTGCTAGCTTTCCCTCTCCACGGCAGCAGATAACAAAATTTCCACTGTGTCTAAGAAACTGGAAAGATGAATCCCCACAGACTGGGAACGATTGTTTYTTTGTCTGCTGAGTAGTAGTTATTTATTTGTGAGAGAAACCCAGAAGTCACCTCCAAAGGTGAAATCTGTATTTCTTGAAGATGACAATAAGCATTCTGTGACTGATAAATGGCTGAGTTTTCTAGAAACATGGATTTATATTTTTSCCCAACCTTAATTTTACCACATGGTTCTTCTGAACAACATGGGAATACCTTTGACTCCTTTTGTTCCTGGGATGCACTGTCCTTCCCAGAGGTTGGGCTGGTGTTTGTATAAAGCTGCTTATGCTGGGAAATCTTGCCCAGTGCAGTGTGGCCATGGCTGAGATAGCACAGGCCTTATTAATACTTAACATTGAGTCAACAAGGCAGCTCATATCCATTGTTCCTACTTACAGCCAAAGGTAGCATCTTCAGCTGACAAAGGTCAGGTGAAAAACAGGTTTTCTCTCTGTGAGATGGACTTTTTTTTGTAAAAGATGCAGAAACACTGGGTTTGTCAGTTCTTGAAGGCTGCTCTGCAAAGAGGCTGTATATAAATATTGGATAAAGTAGGAACCCCCTGTGGCACAGTTCATCCCAGATGCTAGCAACCAGAGGGATTTGGAAGGGGCAGAAGAGGTAAGGGATGGCCTGGCTTGGTTTGGTTGGAATCTTGCTTGGTTTATTTTTACACTGCAGTTGTTTCTTTATGGGTCATTCATTTTCCCAGTGCATGATAATCTTCTTTGCTTTGTTACCTCATGGATAAGGTTGCTGCACTTTGACATCACTCGCCTSCTAGAAATGTTAGCTTTTTGTTGTCACACTTGGAGAGTTTGTGACAGCTTTTTCAAAGAGAATTCAGCTGAATAAATTAACAACCACATRAAGTATCTGTAGTGAAGCACCTAGGATTGGGGTTTTTTTCAATTACTTGTTTGACCACATTGAAAGACATACCTCTGCTGTTGGTTTTCTGTATTATTATCCAGTATTGCCCAGTAGAATCTCTGAAAAATACAAAGTAGCTGTTCCCCCTTCCTTGCCTTAACTACCTCTAAAAGAAACCAAATGCCAACCTCACTACCAGAGACATTGTCCTGGCTACCGGGGTGACAAAAAAGAGAAAAATGTTTAATAGAGTCCCATCCCCAAGGCCATTTTATAGAAGTTATTTCTCTGTTGTAAACCTCCATCTTCATGAAATAGAAGTTTGATGCATGCAAAAGGATAATGCTTGGGTTAGGGAGGCACTCAGATGAGTTTGATGTTGAGGGTTGATAACTAAAACCAAAGTGTAGTAACCTGGGGCCTTCTCTTGGCACCATGGATCAGAAATACCAGAGAATCCATTTACATATCCCTTTTGAGCTCTCACACCTCACAGCACCTGCAGTAGCACATGAAGCATCTTGCTGAGTGTATTGTATTAATCTCAGAATTCCCCAGGGGTGGATTGTATCCACGAAGTTGTATCCAAATGAAAGCTGTGCAGCCACCAGACACGAGTAGCAAAGCACTCYTGTTGCTTTTGTGTCGAAATAAGCCTCCATAACAACTTAGCACTTTACTAGATTTTCAGGTTGTGGACTTCACCAACCAGTGATGATAACGAGATGAGCAGGATCTGGCTGGGCAGCTAACACGGGTGTCACCACCTGGTTCTCCCAGTGGCCTCCCTCAGAGCAGGGTGGCCACCAGCCACTGTGCATTGGCCAGGGCTGAAGTTTTGCCCAGTGCTGAAATGTTGGTGGTGTTGTCAGTGCTTAATTGTGTATCTGAAGTGGGGAAAAACCTCTTGATGGACGTGTTTAGCACCTGCTTTTACAGATACCTGGCTTCTTCCAGCATGTAGGCCTATCCAGGGAAAGGGTGACTGGKAATAAGCATGCAAGGTCCAGTCTCAGCCTAGCAGAACTTCAGGACCCTTTGACATAAAGGATACCGTGTGTGATTGTTACAAACTATTTGAGTTCTGCATAAAGGCAGCTAAATGAACAGGGCGACCAGTAGGTGATCCAGGCTGGCTCGTAGTTTTCAGAGCAGTGTTTTCCGTGCTTTCCTGCATCATTTAAAAACTATTCTGTAGCTTGTGGTTAAGAACATAATCTTCCAAATGTGAAAGGAATCTAAATTGGCACAGAGCAACTTGTCAGAATCAGCACCCAGTCTGCAGCAGGAGCTYGGGAGAGATGTGAACCGCCTTTGTTCTTTGCAGTGGGGGTGTTAACACTGAAGTTTATGATAATGTACTTGCCAGCATTGTTAATTATTCTGCTGGAAGGAAGGAGTTGGAGAGTCTGCACAATTTGCTGTCAGTAAGGGGCTTGTTTTAGCATTCTAGTTTGGCATCTCAAATAGGGGGTGTCTAGGAGAGTCTTGTTTTCTTGGGGGGTATATGGAGCTGTGGGAGGGGCTCTTTTCACTCCCTGATTTGTGTCTTCATTCCTCCTTGATACAAATAGGATTCTTCTGGAAACTTGGATGAGCAAGCTCTCAATGCTTATGGTCTTAAAAAATTTTTTTTCCCTGTTGATCCTCATAACTGTGAAGCTCATTAACCTGAATGGCTCAATTAGCCAAATGCTAACATGCTGCCAGCACTGCTGCTACTGTCACTGATGCCACTTCAAAAATGTTGTGTTTCATGCATATGCTTTAAATGTGCCACTTCTGTTTTTCTCTGGGGAAAAAGATCAAGCATGTGCACTAAAAAGATAGATATATATCCCTGTGGTAGTAACTGAGACAATCCTGAGTWGTATGAACTTGTTCAACTGCTTGAACAGCAATCTGTTTCTGAGGTATCTGGAGTAAGAAACTTGGACTGTGGAGTGAGAGGGTTACTGCAATTAGCAGAATGAAATACACGTGCTTCTCTTTGTCAGGGTGTTAATGAACCTAAGTTTTACTTAAACATTTTAAAGCACATTTTGAAATAGTTGTGTGGAGGTCAAACGTGTTGGTTTCAGTCACTTTGTGCCTGTTGTGTGTTGCCATTTAGACCCTCAGCTGAGAGGTCACRTCTTGTTTACATCACGGTGCCCCTGCTCAGGACACAGTGGTCACATCGGTTCAGGAGAGTGACAAAGGGAAGCCTGATTTGGGGCACAGTGCATGACTGTACAGGCTGACTGTGAGCACTGCATTGATGTGGGGTCTGATCAAAACAGGCACTGCTTTTATCCAGTTTCACAACAGGATTTTAATGATGGGGGTCTTGGCAATTATTATTGTTGGGTAACTGCCTGAAGCATTAATTTCTTTAGTTTATCCAGTGAAGCTGTAAAATGAGCATAATCAGACAAACTAGTTTCCAAAGACATGGTGTRTAATTTGGGTGTTTGATTTCTCCATACCTGACCAACAAGACAGAATGTATATGGTTTGTTTGGATTAGCTTTTCCTCTCTTTTTCTTAAAAGWATAAATAAATCTACCCCCTTTTTGTACCTCAGGGCTATTCTGTGTTACCAGCCTCTTYCCCAAGTGTTCCAGGATCTCTCTCAATGCAAGCTTTTGTTTTAGAAAGTAAAATAAAAACGGGAAAGAGTGTTTATATTCCTTGGGTTATGAAAATAAAAATCGAAATGTCAGTTGGTACACTCACTGATTCTTCCAAATATTCAGTGTGAGCCTTCCCAAGTAGTRGAAGTCATATTGTATAAAACACCATCCTGTGTAAGATGAAGCTCTTGAGGGCAGAGGAAGATGGTTTACTACAAAAGCTGTTGTCTATTTGCATTCATCTGTCTTTAGAATGGGGGTGCTGGATGAGTCTCTGCTATTGCCTACCTCTGCTCTGCTGGAGCTTTGCCAACTCTTTTGAAATCTGACTCTGCTCCCACTGTTTCCTGTGGGGAAAGACAAAACTTGAAGGCATTTGATGTAGCCAACAAGCTTGCTTTCGTTTTTTTCAGGTAAACAAAGCTAAGTGTCTGAGAGCCTTGCCCAGGAGGTGCATTGTCAGGTACCTTAAGRAGCAATGAAGTTTGTGTGTGTTAAACCTCCTGCAGTATGGGCTGCAGCAGTGATCAGCAGCAGCCAGCCAGAGCAGTGTTGGGTGGTACCAGCCACAAAAGGAAGCACCCTGTGAGTTGGAGCTGAGYAGTGAGGGAAGAGCAAAAGCTGTCTTTGTGTTCTGAATTTCCAAGTCTGCAATAGCAGTTGCAAGAAATATTTTTGCCTTTAACTTGTGGCTCTCTCTTGACCTCACTCTCTTGATGTGCACTCTTGCTAACCATTTAGTTAGCAAAGGGRTTGGGGAAACAACAGTGCAGTGGAAGTTAAACCTTTCCATTCATCCCTCACTCCAGCCACTCCACTCTGCAGAACAGTGCATGTGGAACAGCTTACTGACATTTTTTACAGGGCCTGTGGCCATTTAAGTTTGCCTCCATCCTACAAACCAGGTTCTGATATTCCTGCACTGCAACACTTTCTCTTAAACAAAGGGTAAAAAATACCCCTATGATGTATCTAGGCACGACACAGATGTCAGCCTTCCTCATCTACTTCTGTTACAGAGGATCTCTTATTTGAGCTCTTTATAACACATCTAAAGGGCAGAAGCAGTGGGAAGGACTACCACGTACTCAGCAATGACTCAAACCTTTGTGCAGGCTGGTGCATTTGCAGGGGCAAATATGGGTGGAGTGAAACTTTTTTTTCTGACTTGACTTGGTCCTGTGTTTTGTGTTCCAGGTCCAAATAATCTGTTTTGTGGGGCAGGATAAAATGTAACAGTTCAGTTATGATGGAACTATTAATACCATACCATCTTACCTTCTTGTCAAATCTGCTGTAGCTGATAGAGAGTATGAGTGTCATTTATTTGTTCCATGTTGGTAAGTTTAAAGAAATGAGATAGGGATTTCTTGTTATGTACTTGAGTTTATTGGTTTGGGGTCTAGAGGACCCTCTGAAACACTCATTGTGTATTGCATGTCCCCAGAGAAGGGAGAGACAAAGATGTAGTGCTTGGGTGYAGCACTGCTCTGTGCTCAGGGTGTAGCTCCCATTATCTGCTGGAGGTGCTGTGAAAGGCTTCCAGCTCCTAACTGGGACACAGGGAGCCACTCAGGGCAGATAGTCCTCTCCTCCCCCAGGCCAACTCATAGCTCCATGAAGACTGGTATGAGCCAAAATCTTGAAGAAGGTTGTGRTATTTTATACAGATTCCTGTCCCACACCCAATCCCTTTTGTGATGTGCTGATTCTGAAATGATCCCACCCAGTGCCATTCCTTGGGGGGATGCYCTCAGCATCAGGCACAGCTCAGGTCTTGCAGTGGGTTTCAGTGAACAGAGCTGTGTGCTGGTCACCCACAGGATCCCGGGCTGGGTCAGTCAAACAGCTCATCTCTGTGTGTTTTCCAGTGCATCTCCCCTCACTTCCACCTCAKCTTTCCTTGTGCTTTATCTCACCTCACCCCAGTAGAGTTATTTACCTAACTAGTGTAGGGAAGATACAGGGCTTTGTATTTGCTGGGAAAAGAGACATGCCTAGAGCTGAGCTCTGAACATTGCATGGAAGTAAAATAAAGGAAGGTAAATGCTCACCTCTCCCCACAAGCTTTAGATTATAAACTGAGCTAAAGAAAGTGAGTTGGTACCTTGCCTGGTGGCCAGCTCTGATTTGTTGTGAGGCTGTGCACAGAAACATTGCAGCTAAGAGCATGCCAGGCTTTGTTTGCTGGTTGGTTGGATATTTATGTCAGGTTGCCAGGCAAATTCATATACTGCTATGCTGCAGGCAAGGTCTTGGGGGTGGGGGAGATGAGTAAACATCTCAGAAAGATCTAAAGGTGTAGGAAGAGGTTTGGAGGAAAAGAATGAGGAGCTGGGTTTGCAAGTTGTAAAACTTGCATCTATTTTTGTCTTCTGTTGCTGAAGCAGAGGTATCCAGAGCTGAGCTGTTCTGCAGCGCTGCCAGCTTCACATCTGTGCTGCTCTGTACCCTTGTGCCATGAGCAGGCAGCATCTCATGGAAAACTTCACAAACCAGTTGGTCCCTGAGATGTGATTTGAGTTTCTGTCACTGCCTGGACAAGTGCATGTTTATGGACTCCTGTGTGCTCCAAACCTGTAATAGTTTCAGTTAGTCTCTTCTGCCAGCACAAACCACAAAAAAGTAATTAAACAGACAATAAATCTCTCTGTGCTCCATGAAACARTTCCCTTTCTCACCCTTAACTGCCTTCTTTCTCCAGCCTGTGTGTCACTCCTCAGGTTCAGACCTGCAGTTTATGATACAGGATGATTTTTTAATCACCATTTGAGGGCCTGAGAAAAGCTGGTGACTCCCTCTGTGTTTGCAAGTGGGTGCTGTGATTTTCTAGAAGACAAAGTGTGCAAGCCAAAGCAGTGATGTTCTGAAAGAAAAGTTAAATCAGGAAACAGAAGTAAAGGCCCATATCAATCTCTTATATATTTAGTTACCAAACAGCATCTCGTTTGTCAGCAATACATGTAAACACACAAAACAGAGCTGCCCATTGCTTTTAGCTGCTGTCTGTGCCAGGGCATTCTGTTCTTGTATTCACACTCAGAAATAGCTGGAATGGTTATAAATATTTTTGAGCAAACAGCAGCTTTATTTTTTTTTTAACAAATATAATTGCTGGATAAATTGGGGGGTTGCAAAATGCTGAGGTTTAGCACTTTGCTGGACAAGCTGTGTGTGTTTTTGAGACAACCAGCGCATGAGAGATTGTCAGCAAACTACTATCAAAGACATTTGTGACTCAGAGCAATGGAGAGTTTTGAAATGGAAATCATGTTAGGTAATCACAGCCTTTGCACATCAGTGAAAGCATGTTTTTCAGTTATTGCTTGAGTCCTTTCTCAGACTTGGTTAAAAATCAGTTTGGTTTCATTCTCTTTTGATTAGGAAATTAGAAATTTGTATTTTCAATCTACCATTATTTCTCGTTTGGAAAAAGGAAGGGAGTTTATTTGAAAGGTGGGTTGCAAGAGGTTAATGTTCTCTAAGTATGTGAGAAACATTCTTTACATTTTTTTTTAAATTGTGAAATGCAAGAAAGTTGAATTCTTATAGCTACTGAACAGATCCTAGGGCAGGTACATGGAGTTAGTTTGCTTTCAGCAGAAATAAAGCAGTTTTTTTGTGTGGGAAGACTAGAGGAACAGGAATTCTTATGGAAACAAATTCTGGAAAYAGCCAGCCCAGGAGAGAGTTTATTTATGAAAGCTCATAATGAAATGGAAGATAACAAGTTAGCATGATGTACAATCTGGAGGGATGAACCTGTACTTGAGATTTGACAACACTACTCTTAAAAATATTTATTGCTGCAATTTAAGTAGAGTACCAAGAGAAATAATGTTTTATTTCTGTCACTTGGCCTTCACTGTAACATAGAAACAAGTAATTTAAATAGCAAAGGTTCCAGTGACTATCTTGCACATTAATAGTCACCTCAGTGCACACCCAGACAGTGCTGAAGTGTTCTTTCTTGGCCTTGAGTGGAAGGCTGGGGGCGTGTAGCCCCTGTGCTGTCACTGGATGTTCCTTGACCTGCACCTCCAGGCAGCACCCAGTGTACCCTTGGCTATCTTGGGAACATGTCACTGCTTATGTTCATTGACAAACCAGGTGGGTTAGAGGCAGGGTTGATCTGTATCTGGCCAAGATGATTTCTGYTATCTTTAGTCTGAATATATGCAAATTTACAGATGTATTCCTGCAAAGGAGTGGGGCTGTCCTGGGGCAGTAATTGGATTGTAATTACTCAAATGACTGTTACATGCCTTTCTTCATAGGAAAGACAAGGCTTATATCCATAACAGAGTGTATGAACAGCAACCCTGTCCTGGGGGGCATCAGGCCCAKCATGGCCAGCCAGGCAAGGGAGGGRATTGTCCCCTCTGCTCTGCTCTGGGACGGCCTCACCTYCAGTGCCGGGGGCGGTTTTGGGTGCTACAATATCAAAAAGACATTAAACCATTAGAGAGGGTCCAAAGGAGGGCCATGAGGATGGTGAAGGGCCTTGAGGGGAAGCCAAATGAGGAGTGGCTGAGGTCACTTGGTCTGTCCAGCCTGGAGGAGACTGAGGGGAGACATGAGTGTGGTTATAACTTCATTAGGAGGGGAAGCAGAGGGGTAGGCACTGATCTCTTCACTCTCCTGAGCGGTGACAGGAAACAGCCTGAAGCTGTGTCAGGAGAGGCTTAGGTTGGATGTCAGGAATAGGTTCTTCACCCAGAGAGGTGGTTGAGCAGCACCAARCCTAACAGAGTTCAGAAAGTGTTCGTACAGTGCTGTCAGGCACAGGGTGAGATTCTTTGGGATGTTGCTGTGCAGGGCCAGGAGCTGGGCTCGATGACCCTGATAGGTCCTTTCCAACTCAGCATATTCCACAGTTCTGTGATAGAAATTCCATCGGTGCAGTAACAGGTCAAAGGGCAAATCTTGTCTTAAAAGGCTTTTTTTGTTTTCCTTTCTTCTTTTCTTTTTAATTCCWTCCTGTTGAAGATAGTGGTAAAAATCTTCATTGGAAACAGTGTCTCCTTTATTTTAAACTGCTGATGAAATAAAATTGTATTTATCTTGTGGGCATTGATAAAATAGTACATATTAGTTGCTTTTAATAACTTTATACTTTCTGACTATTTTTCTTTCCTTTTCTTTGTTCTTCCTCATTACTAAGGACTAAACAAAATATTTTGCTTTACTGACAGAGCTTCTGCTCCTGCAGTATTTCTTTTGCAAGGAGACTTGCTGTGTAGCTGTTAGCCATAGGGCTGTATTAGTCAATCACAAGCTCCTTTGCTTCCCATAGCTCCATTAGAGCCCAGAACAGAAAGCAGTCRGTGTGGGTCAAGACTGAGAAGTGGAGAAATCAGAAATTGTGCCATTTCCCAGATCCAGATGAAAGCATTGCCAGAGGCCAAGGTGAGATRTTATTTGRTRGTACAGCTGAGTGCCAGGGAGTCCCCGTGGGGAGGAGATGGGGTCAGGGACAGGTGACAGGGAGATGCCCTGGAGTGCTGCTGCAGCAGGAACAGGGTAATCCCTTCCCTCAGGTACCCAGCTGAGCAGGACACTTGGGCACAGAACCTGCCAAGGTGCTTGGTGAACAGAAACTGCCAGCAGTGCTGTGGTTTAAGCCCAGCCTGTCTGAGGCTAAAGAGCTRAAAGTGAGCTTCTGGTGTATAACCTCCAATCTGAAACACGTGTGTGGCAAAACATGATGGATTCTGTAGCCTTAGATCCCATAGCTCTAAATGCAGAGCTTGGGGTTGCTTCCTACAATTACCTGAGATTGTAACTTTTTTATTTAATGTCATTTTTTAAATGCTTTCCAGGAAAAGACATTAGAAACCAAGAGCTGACTAGTTAAATTTTAAAATACWAAGCTGTGTCTTTCCATGTGGTTTCCCAGCAGTAGTCCAGTACCATAACATGTCTGATTTCCAAGCTCCTGCCTCAGTTTTACATGCTGGAATCAGCAGTCTCTCACACTCCCACTTTCCAGATAGGCAAAGGATTTATTAAAACTCTATCTACCTCCTTGGCTTCTTCGAGTCTGTTCYTCTTGTCACAGTTCTGCTTAATATGCTGGCATTATTACAAACCTAAAGAAGGTTGCTCCTTGGTGTGACTGTGGGCTCCTACATCTGGTTTTGAGCTTTTGCTGCCTGTCCTCTCTCACAAGTGTGAGCCTCGTAATCATAAAGAAAAAACTCTCATAAGAAAGGGAAAATTCAGTAAGGAAGTGACTTTGCAACTGCAGAAAACAGGACAAGGTGAACCATTCTTAATTTATTTTGGGGGGAGAAGTAAAAATCTTTTCTGGATACTCTTGTTTTTAGGTCAGTAAAACATTTTGTCAGGCTTCATCCCTCTTTTTTCTACATGCATAGGCAAAGAAATTCCTGGCAGTCTCCCTGAAAGAAACACTGCATCATCTGAAGGCACTGGTCTTGGACAGGAATGTCTGATAATGAAAATTTGTGTTGGAGCAAATTTAATCTTTGTTTAGKTGAAGGATAGATCCCTCATGTTTGAAGGAGTTAATCTAGTAAAACATTCCAAAATAAGTAACACTGCTGTCTCTCTTAGGWGTGGGCTTAATTTTGGATCCACTCTCTTAGTCCCTTCTAGCACAGCCTTCCAAGAGACACACAAGAGGATGTTCCCACCACGGTACTGAAGGGACTGCCAGGCAGCTGGGCCGGGCAGCTGTATGAAGCTACTTGAAAATCCATTGCAGAAACAACCATATTTATAAAAAGAAAAAGCAAAAAAGCCTTGTGACTTAAATAATTTTACAGCTCAGCTATCAGGAGTTGCAGGTTTATGTTCAGAGATCAGGGCAGGACAAGTGAAATTTATCTGGAGAGTAAAGCCACCTTTTAGGCAGGTGTATCTGAGAGTTGTTTAAAAGGTCTTGATTAAGCCTGGAATTCAAATTTTCTTTGCAGATACTTTAAGCAATGGATGAAGGTTAGATGTGAATTTTCAGCACCTCCTCTCATTAAGGCAGACAGATTTACTGCGTTTTGAATTTGTGTCCATCCCAGGGCTCATGTGATATCTCTTCCCTTCTCACCCCTTCTGGTGTCAGAGATGCTGAGGAGATATTACAGAATCAGAGTGGTTTGGSTTGGAAGGGATCATGATGATCACCCTTTTSCAACCCCCCTSCCAAGGGCAGYGAGAGGCACCTTGGAGCAGGTTGCTCRAAGCCCCATYCAGCCTGGACTTGAATACTTCCAGGGGTGRATGGGGCATCTACAGCTGCTCTGGGAAACCTGTTCCARTGCCTCACCACCCTCACAGTAAATAATTTCTTCCTAATAGCTAATGTAAACCTGCCCTCTGTCAGTGTGAAGCCATTCTCACTTGTCCTTGCACTTGTCACTGCATGCCCTTGTAAAAAGTCCCTCTCCAGCTCTCTTCTACTCAGTACTTTATCATTTATGCCACCACAGACTAAAGCTCAAAGGGAACTTTGTGTTGGAGTAGCTTGCCATTAACAAATGCCATGCTGTTCTTTGGGATACCCAACATAAGGTGGGAAAAATTCTTGCAAGATGGAAAAGTCATTTTTGARATGAACTGTTTGGAGTTAATTTCTCAAGTAAAACTCTGTAATAGAAAATGGACAGACATATTGGCTGTTATTGGGTTGCTGATTTTGTTACCTCTTTAGCTCTGAGGGAAGGAACAGGTTATTGTTCTTTTTGGATGACCAGCTCGGACTTTTCAGACAACAGATGAGTTGGATAATGTTTGGAGGTGGGGACTGAGGAAGGAGAGCAGCAGGGAATCATCCCATGGGCCTAACTCAGCACTCAGCAGGTACTGATGGTATGTGTGACAGCACTGCCCCTACTTGGTGCCTCCATTTGAAGTTTAAGGTGTTTAATGAGGACCTCCTGCCACCCAKAGAAAGAGAAGTGATAGATCTGTCTGATTTGCCTTGGTTACTGTTGGTAATTGAATTTAGTTAGAGCGGCACTGCATATCTGTTGCAAAGTTAAGCAACAGCTTCTGTTTCAATCCCATGGTAGAGCACTCATGTCTCAGTCTTCTCTGTTCCCTTGTGAGTCCAAGGTGTTCTTTGTCTGCAGTGGCTTTCTTGTCTTGCAGGTCCACTATTTTAATTCACTTTCTCATTCTTTCTCTCCCTGTCTTCTGTCGGTCTCGCTCCAAATCTCTGTTAGGTGGTGCATATGTGCACAACAGGCTGTTTCTAATGAGCTTCTAGGCAGGGAGAAGGCAAATAGATCACTCTTAAAATTAGAAGAGAAGGGTGTGGGTGGGAGTTTACACTGAGGGACACTGTATTTTTAATGGATTCTTATTTAATTAAGATTGCTTCTGGAGGGATGAGGGATGATGGTGTCTTTAGTAACACATTAKAGAACAGCAGATATTTGGATATTTTTTAACCCCAAAAGCATTGTGTGATTTTTCTTTTTGAGAGCTGCCTTTATGTATCTACTTTATGTGCTATGGTTAATAAAGAAAAGAACACAACCATAATCTCATTGTGAAATACCTGTGTTGTCTGAAATGCATTGAAATGAGCTCCTTTTGGCATCCATGTGAAATCTGATGTCTCTCTGATTAATAATGAGGAGAAGGTTCCAGGCTTATACTGACATTGAATGGATGAGATAGACTCCCTTTAGTAAAGAAAAAATAGTTTTAATTAAAAATTCAGAAACAGAAAAGAAGTATCATCTGAAATTAAAAATTGTCACTCTAATGGATGCAACCAAAATAATAGTTCAACATAGGTTGTCTTTTAGTACAAGCCTTAATTTAAGAAAGAAAGAAACTGATCCAACCTGGGGGAAATCCCTGGTCCCACTAAGTTAGTTGTGGTGCTCATTTTATGTCCTTAGTGCCAGGAGCTCATCCTCAGTGTCAAGCATGATTCTGCAGGGTGGGTGGGTGGTAAAAGGGGTGTGTGCCACCTAATCTGAGTGTCACCCAGAAGTGGATAAGATGAAGCGAGACTTCACTGTACCCATCTAGAAAATGATTCAAATGGTGCTTGCATCTTCAGGTGTATTGCATAGGCTGAGTGGTGGAGGTAWGGTTGTCATAAAAGAGTCTTGACCCATAAACACTTGGCTGGTTCCTCATCCTTCTCCATACAGAGTTCCATACTTTCCAGCTTATCATTGACACAGGGGCTACATCCTCTCCTCATCTCTCTAGCCTTTTGTAGAAAACCTAAAACCTTCAGTTCCAGTGCTCCAGTCATAGGAGCCRTYCCACCATGTCTCTGKGATGCCAATGATATCATACCCAGRCAGGTGTGTGCACATCTCTAGTGCCTCTTGTTTGTTCCCCATACCACATGGGTGTGTGTACAGGCATCTGAGCCAGGCCCTGGGTAAAGCCAACTTTAAAAAGCTGGATGGATTGGTTTGAAAGTAAACCAGTGGGATAAAGGAACTGCACACAATTAGCTTGTGAGACATTTCAGGTCAGACTTACAATTTAATAAAAATATTACAATAATGCAATAATATATAGAAAACTGGCTTAAGCCCACGAAGCCAGAGTGCAGCCTGGTCACAGTGGTCACAGTCCGATTAAGCAGTGTTTGCAGTTGTGTTGAAGTGATGGTTGCAGTCTTGTCAAAAACAGTGGTCCTGTGCAAGTTCTGGTCCTCCTCTTGATCCATCGAATGGCAATGGTGGTGGTGCCCCAAGTCCCCAGCCATATAAGGTCATGTGGGAATGCTCAGTACCTTCCCTAGGGTGGGGAGTTCCATAATTGAGTGATTTATTTTCTGTGAGTCATAGGATCCTTTTGGGAGTCCTTGATGGTCTAAGTCTTACAGCTGRCCCTTATGCTGGAGCCATGTAGCCATTATGGCCCGTTAGCAGACATGACACCCTCAGGATGGGTGTGACTGTGCTGGTGTTTCCCTGAGGGTGTTATCATAGTTGACTCATTTGTAAAGACAAAATGAAGAAACACTACCCCACCTCACAGGGTTTGCCTCTTCTTTATTTCGTTTAACACTCAGTTTGTAGCCTGAGTGGTGCACTGGGCACTACTGTTAACAGTTTGTCAGAAATGGCAATAGAGAGGAGTAGAATACACAGTTTGGTTRCAYCCCACATTAACACTCTCCTTCTATAACCCAGGACACTGGAGTGTCTGGAATCCCTTTGCACTGTTCCAGGCATCCATTACAGGTTTTGGCATCAGACTGGCAGGATTGGGATGGATAGATGCCCTGACAAATCTAGTTTAAAGCYCTTTCACCAGTACRGCAAGTTCCTGACCCAAGATGGCTTTTTCCTTCTTTGTCAGATGGACCAGTAACATCCCTGATCCAGGCTCCTAGAAGGCAGCACRCTTCCATTTAGCACAGCTCAGGCTGAGAGAGGAGAGCCTCTGGATCTCTGAATCACTTGCTACTATCACCCACTGCCTTTTCTTGGTTAAACTAGTTGTTAATTTCTGTATTTGTGGAGCAAATTGGGCTGTTCTGCTTAGCTCTGGCTGTTCTTTCAGTGTGTGGGTTGCCTCATTAGCCTGCAGACCTACAAAGTTGTACTGAGTGGGTATGTCCAGCTGGGCCAGAATGTCTGGCTGTGAGGGAAGTCCCTTCCTTTTCTTAGTTCTTCTCCTCTTCCTTTTGTTGTTGTAGGYTTTTTATTCCCCACTACTTGCCAAACTCTGGTGTTAATGCCCTCCCTCCCTTTTATGTGTGCCACAATGTGAATCTTTGGCCTGTTCTCAGCAGGCTGTGGTTCCCCCACCAGAGGGGCATGGAACCAGCTGTCCAATTCCCTCTCAGACTCCATGATTTCTCTCAGTCTTTTGACTGTCTTCTGCAGCTTGATACCCTGTTTCTGGYGATCTCTCACCTTGGCTCACCAGCTACAATTCAGTGAGCTACCTCTCTTRTATTCTCTGATACCCCTTGGCCTCTCCACTAATTCCTTAAGCTGTGCCATCAGGCTGAGCAGATCATTCCCCTGTTCACACCTCAAACAGAAATTGTCTCCACTGCCCTCTGGCATCAGTGACAAGCACAGACATTCACTGCAGCCAGAGACCTGGACAGCTGCCTGTTGATGTGTGAGGTGTCTGGGTCATCACGTTCCTTCTGACATACTGAAACCATGGTTAGTACTCTTCCAGACTGCTAGGTGATGACTGTCTCTCTCAATTCTGATCCCTACCTCTCTGACCTGTCATGCCTTGTTTGCCTGTTCCTGTTCACCACACTCCCTGGAGACATATCTCCTTTGGATGCTCCTGGCATTGCCCCCTCACCTAGTTAGCCCCCAAGGGCTGCCAGGTCCTGATGGAACTGACTGTGTGTCCCTGAGCTCAGGAACCCTCATTCCAGTTAAAAATCAGCTGGCTTCAGTGAACTTAGTGTCATGGTTTGGAAAGACAGGTGTCTGCCAGGGAAAAGCTGGAGCCTCCCTTGCAATGGAGAATGCAAACCCCYTCCCTCCAAATTATTATAAATTTGAAGTTAAGGAGCTTTCAGGCAAAATATGTGGGAATAGGAATAACAGTTCTTTACTACAGATATTAAAAATAAAAATGTAGTAGTACAAAGCACAAACAAAACAAAAAAAAGAAAACACTGATGGAATCAGAATACAGCCTGGCACCCTGTTGGTCAGGGTGCTGGCAGCAGTCCTGTTAAGTCCTCCTGGAGTGACAGATGTGGTTTTGTTGGGACAGAGAAGGGCGTAGTTTCCTTCCAAGGGTTCAGTAGTAGAGATGAGATGGCTCCAGTCTTCCTCAGTGGAAAAAACAGCTGTCTTAGTGTTCTGAGTCTGAGGTTTTTATCCAGGTGGGAATGCTTGGCTCCTCCCATTGGGTGGAGCATCTCACAATGGGATGATGTAATTTTGTCAGTCATGCAGTGAGCCTTAAATGGCCCATTAACAGCAGATATCCYCCGGAGGGAGGATGGGCCATGGAAAAGCTGAAGAACACTGCCCCACGTGGGTTTAATAGCTGGGCCATTAACACTTCCCCCTCCCTCCCRGAGTTAGACGAGATCAAGAAAAATACATCCCCAACCGATTCCAACAGATGGTAAATAGAATATATATATWTTTTTTTTTGTTACATCTTGCGACCCAAGACACTTAATTAAGTGTTCTGTATTTCCTAAGGGTGAGTGGTTTTAACAGGAAAAGGTTGGGGAGCTTGCAAACGAGGGGTAGATTGTGGATATGATGGTGCCTGGGGAGATGACAGACAGCTGGTTCCTCCCTGAGCCTGGCCATGCTGGGATGCAGTTTTCCAGTGCTGAGTGAAAGTTTAGGGTTGTTTAGGGTTAGTTTCTGTGACACCAGTTTGGAAGCTAGGCACAGTGCTTAAGTCTACTTCTTTTTACCTGCCCCATGTCTTCACTACTTGCTGTGATTGTGCTATCTAGACTATCTTGTTTTCTCTTGCTAAAAATAAGAACAAAACCTTCCTGCTCTCTGTTGCTGCTGTGTGAAATATCAGTRTAAACCAAGAGAGCATTTGAGAGCAGCAAAAAGTGCCTATTGCAAAGCACTGTCTGATCCCTTCCCACCATAAAGACACAAAACAGGCTGGTCACTTGTGATGTCGCCTCAGAACGGGATGGTTAAGGAGATGCAGGTCATGTGAAATATATAACAGTTCCTTATAATCACTTTAGGAATACAGGAGTTTGTTTATTTTTGAAGCAATGCTATTAGCTACAGGTCCCATTGTATCCTAGCAATTTAGCTGTGTCAAGGATGTGATTAAGCCTCAGCTATGGGACTCAAGTAAAACTGGCARACCACATTAGTAATCTAATTTGTGACTGTACAGCAGCCATTTTCAGGTTTTTTTCCATGCAAGGTTTTGCTGCAGATTTGGTTTTTGTTTCTTACTCCTGTTCATTGAAGGGACACGTGGGATTATAAATCGGTAGTTAAAATCCATACTAGTTGGAATTTAGAAATGAAGGAGTTTGACTTCTTAATGAAGAACTTTGACTCTTTGTATTAACATTTGAATTATGGTTGATGGCAAAGCTGAGTTGGGGCCAGATGTATTCTGATTTCCCATGAGTCTTGGTTTCTCAGGCCTTTGGTATATATAGAATTTGCCCTCCATATAAACCCCATGCATGAAAAGCTGACTTTAGGATTTGGCCTCCACTGAATTTATATGTGACTCAGGGGAAGATTTCAAAATTACATAAGGCAGGAAGGGCCKYCTTCTCTCTTYCTCTTTTTTCTTTTCAGTGGAAACTRGGTCCTAACCAGTGTATGTTGCCAGATCTCTCAAAAGAATCCTAGTCCTGTCTGGGACCAAAATGTTCTTCTGTCTAATATTTAAATAGCTTTTTAATTAMTATTTTTGTTAAAAATATTTCCGTGGCTTCTAGCTGATTTAAGTACACCAGTCCCAATCCACTAAGCATGRCAAACATTCGATTCATGGATGAAATCAGTCAATTCAGATAATTTTTCTAGAACAAGTAATATTTTCTATTTAGCCATTTGTATCCCTGTAAGACTTCCAGTTTTATGCTTGCTGCCTTATCGAGAAGCCGGGTTTGTGATTTGCATTCGTGATCATGAAGAATTGTGTGATTTTTATTTAGCAGACTGAGAGGTGTCATAAAGCAAAGAAGTGAGCAGGCATTCCTTAGCCCCATGTTTCTTTTCCTTCCCACAAGTGCTAAATTCTGCTTTTAATTTCATTATTGAAATTACAGGACCTTCTAAAGATCTGGCTGCATCCCAAAACAGCCAGTTGAAAAATGCCTCTGAAGTTGCAGCCATGCCAAGTAACCTTCTGCAGACAAAGGTCTTGAGGTATCAGTAATTGCTTGTTTGCAAGGACAGCTTAGTATCTGTCACTGGCAGATCCTTTGGAAAATGCAGACAGGATATATGTGTGCCCTGCTCTCTTTTAGCTACACTGACTGCAGTGAGGTAGATGAAGCACCCAGTCAGACCTGTGACTTGGGCAACACTTCAGGGGAACTGAGCCTAGAACTGCCTTGGATCCTGGCTGCTTGCATCTGGAAAGTGACACATGCAGATGATGCTTGATGAGCTGACAGTTTTGATCACCTGCAAAGATCCATGAAGCACAGGAATAYCCCAGTGTGTGCTGTGGGGCTCCTGAGTCTTGGAGCAGCTATAGACCAGCCTGAGCAAGTCCTTTGTGTTTCAGGAATGCTGGCCTGATCTAAAACACGCTTCAAAAAGCACTCCTGGCAATGCTGGAATAGAAACAGCTTCTCAGTTTCTAGTTTTGATTGCTTTGGTGTTTATGTTTGTTGGGAATGGGAGGCCATGTGTATGGCTGGGTGTACAGCACTGCAGGTGCTCCATTTGTGATGAACCTCAGCAAAGGCTAGACATTTTAAATGAAGGAAGTTTTCATCYTTAGTTCAAAAGTGCCACCCAGTAATGCCAAAACTGCAGACACACTGCAAGCATCAGCTTACAAGTGTGCACACAAACACTTCTACTGCTTGYACAAGCCTAAGAGAAGGCATTTTGAATCATTTTGCTTGATTCTTTTTTTAAGAAGAGTTATTTAGGCAGTGTCTTAGGAGAGCACACAAGCCTCATGTACTGGTGTCAGTCAGTGTGCAGTTCACAACAGTGCAGGTTTGATATGAGCACTGTATTTATCTTTGCTAGAAAGGATTCCCTGGATAATTTTCAAGTGCCACAGCCACTTCATCTTCGCACTCAKGAAGAGTGGTAGCAAGGCTACCACAAAGTGTGGTGCAGCTAGCTGTGCTGCATTGTACGTGTGTGCATGAGCCTACACAGGGTTTGGTGGCTGGTAATGAACATTCCAGAGCTAGATTTTGATGCCAGCATAAGCAAACAGTCTCTACAGAAGCCCCAAATCATTACAAGATTCCAGTTAAACTTTAAATAATTAACTTCCTTTAGTTTGCTTCCTWTATGCTTTAAAAAAGTTTCTTATGCATGCATACTGGCAGAATMTGAAGAGGAAAAGCGATCTTATTTTCAGAAATATTGAAGTCATAYCWCTGCTAMTTTTGAATTTGKTTTTCAAATTAATAATTCCCATGGCGACCAGGAGAAAGAAAAAGCCAGTAAGGGATCATGTGYTGGTGGTGATRTGGAMCTRCACAAAGCTWCTGTGKACCCACTGTGTTTTCAAAACTATCAGTTGTGATTTTCAGATCCCTCAGAGTTAYATTTGACAGATTCYRCCAGCTACATCCTATGATGTCTGAGAGTGAGGGCAGTCTGGCAGTAGCTTTTGGAAAAACATTTATCCTCATCAGTAAGATAAAGCTTCAGAGGAACCCAGAGACATCCATAGAAACAAATAATGATTCAATATGCAAAACTAGTTTTCTAGTTCCAGGGAAAGGTAAGAGAGGCATGTTTTTGAGAGCTGCATTTGAGCATCCAGATGAATGAGGGAAGAAGGAATTGCAATGACCTGGTGAACTGAATACTCTGGAGGACTTMAAATGACAGAAATTATTTCTGAAATCTTTGCTCAAAATACCAATTTATCAAAGATAATATTTGTGGCATATCAGGCCCTGACATAYATGCATCTCTGTACTCTATACCTAATACTGTGGAGAAAATGCTGATGTTTCTCATATTGTATATTAGCTGGGTATGTGGAGTAGCAAGGAGAATGAGTAGACAGAATCTGTTACAGGAAAGGATTCGTTTATTGCATTTATATTTTTTTTTGAGAGTGGAATTGTTTAATGGAATGCAATAGCAGGTTACTAGTAATTGGCTCAAAGGAGCCCTGAGATGGAGCAGGCAGTAAGAACAGGAATAATTTAATGCATGGCATTAGCAAGTTGCATTAAAGTAGCTGCTTCTCTGGTGTGTTCTCACAATTTTGTGGCCAACAGGGTCACTGGGAAATCATTCCTCATTGGTTTAATGTCTTCTCACAAGGATAGGATTTGTTTCCCTGATTTTTGCCTTTTAATATGCTTTAATTGAGCGCAGAGTTGTTGTTTATTTGGTGGTTTGTTTTTTGGTTTTTGTTTTCCTTGAATGGGTGACAGCATATGTTGGAGGGAGTGCATTCTGTGTTAGTAAAAAGCACCTGATTAACATCCTTCAAGCTGGCAACATGCTCATGCTTGTTTAGGGAGTGCCTCTAGGCCCTAACCACATATCAGGATCCCCTGTAACAACTGAAGGCATCCACACCTGTGCAGCCCAGATATAGCAGAAAAAAGGTACCCTTGTGCCTTCATTATTCACTACTGAAATAATTAATTGAAGTAATGGGAGTGCTTCTTTCTCTGTTCTCACCTTCCAGTGCTGCGCTATCCTGCTCTAGTCCATGGCTAAAAAAGCAAGAAGAAATCCCCAGAGCTATGTAGGTTCTTCCCTTAAAACTTGTATTTGGAATAAGGATCAAGCAGTTGCAGCTCTTGAAGGTCATCCAGTCTGGACACTGTTTAAAGCTGTGCCAGCTGCTTCAGGTTGTTGGGGGTTGTGTTCAGTTGGGCTTTGAGCATTCCCACGGATGCAGACTCTGCACTTCCTCTGGGGAGCCTGCACCAGTGTTTGTGTCCTCTCACACAGGAAACCTTTTTGCTGCATTGCACTTTGTCTCCTTCTCTCTACCACYATGTGGTCCACTAAGTGACTGACTGCACCCTCCCCTTCCTTGAGGGCAGCAGGAAAACCTCCCTTTTGCCTAGGATTTCTGAGGCAAGCCCCAGTTTGCTGTCATTATTGTAGGCAGTAGTGAAGAGGGAGGGATGTGATAGTTTGAGTTGTAGGTACCCTGTGCTGAACCTGCTGCTGCACAAGGTCATTTTGTGCAGACCAAGTTTGATTTTCCCCAGCAGCCTGGCTTTATGTCTTGAACTTGTTGGCCTCAGGCAGCACTTACTGGAAGGCTGGAATATTTGGAGATAGGAGAAGCTTTTTTTTTTCCTTCTGGAAGAAGGAACCTTGAGCCCTAGAACTGACCTTTTAAAACTGGCAGTTGTGAAGGATTCCTGTGCCACTTTCTGCAGGAAGAAGGGAGGGAAAGAAGGGATTAACCATCATTGCTGGCATACTTTGCTCTTTCGGTAATGAGTAAATTACCACCTAAGCAGGGCTCTTAGTACAAGCTTCTTTCTTAAGAGTTTAATGAATCCTCACTGTGCATTGTGGTGAGGATTCTTCTTTTCTTTCTATGCACAATGAGCAAATTTTAGCTRAAAATCCCAATAGCTGCTGCATTCTGCCTGTTGAAGCTCCCCCCTGCTGTTGAAGCAGCAGTGGAACACACTGCCTTGTGTCCCAGGCTGCTGCTCACTGATGAGGTAGCCCCAGAAAAGATGAGGAGGAATCTTGGCACCCAGTTTGCAAAAACAACTCGATGGTACAAATCTGCACTGTATTATTTTGCTGGTTTATTATTATTTGAAAAGTAAGACATTTTCTGCAGTTAACTTCCTGCAGTCAGGGAAAGGGTTGCTAGGGACTACACAGTTACCTGCAGAACTAGCTGCTACAAATTCTCCTCAGACTGTTCTCTTTGGTAATTTCTTCAAAATTTATTTTTCTTGTGGTGATGAAATACATGGTACTTTGAAAGGCGTTTCTGAGTATGTTCTATCTTGCTAACAGACCCACACGGTCAGTCACTGTTGCTGTGGGACTGTCTGCCCTGCAACAGAAGGAAGGCTGTATTCCCAAAGGATGAAAATTTGGTTTCAAATGCACAGAATTCCAGTTCTGAGAGCAAAGGACCATCCAGGACATGAGGTCTGGTCTAACTTACTGCTTTTATTGCCAATTAGAGAACTGATTTCCTCTGTCAGAGCAYTACTTGTGGTTTAGCCCCTTAAAGGGACGGTATAGTCCCCTAAAAGTAGGGTATAATTTTAGTTATTCCTAACATGGCATTATATCTCTGCAATTCATCCTTTTTCTGTATAGGAATAGGGAATAAATAACCTCTACAGTTAAAGCAGCAGAACAAGGTCTTAGTTATTTAGAAATCAAAATGCAAACCTCAAACTTTCACCCCTGTCCTAGTCCTTAAAAGGAGGAGTTGTGGTTTAGGATGCCTGAGACAAACTAAGGAATGTTTGCCCTAATCTTACACTCTCTGAAACCTGTGGCAAAATTTTTACTTTTCCTAGCTGTAAAASTTGGGAAGACATCAATATCTTGAGYTGATAACAAWRATGAGGARGCCAAATSACYCTGGATCATAGGCCAAGGCTGGGAAGTAATGTCAGGAGACAGGTGCCCTGTTCCACAGGCCTCTGGAAGCCAATATGTACAGTGGTGATACCCTTAGTTTCCTGTCACAGATCATTCTTGAAGCACTGTGGGGTCCTTCCATGTGAATTACTGGCCCTACAGATGGCCATGGCATTTCCAAGTTGGACTGTTTTATGGGAAAGAACATGCTTATTCCTAAGCAAATATTTGTTTTATCATTTTGAGAAGGAACAAGCTGGTTTGCTTGTTGACTTTGAGGACTTTTCTGATACCAGCCTCTTCTTCCCTCATGTCTGTGGGTAGCCTGTGGTATCAGGGTGGTAGCCCTGGAGCTGCTGAGTGCTAAGTGCATCTGATCAGTATCATTAGCAGCCCCAAGTAATTGATTATCATCCCTAGCTGAGTGTTCAGAGCAAGCACACAGCCAATGGCAGTCACTTAATCTGTCATGCCTGCATGTTCTTGTCCTCCTGAGATCTATCAGCTGTGYAGCCTCTGACCCCATCAGCAGAATCACTGATGGCTGCCTTGTATTTACTGTGTACCCATTATGTCACCTGTATTAACCAGCTGAACTGGCTGCAGTGAACATGGAGGAAGGATTTACAGCAGCAATGGCAATTTGTAGGTCTGATTTTAGTCCTCCTTTTCGTGCATATCTAAGTCTGGATTTCTGTGGGAAGGGGGGGTGTCTTTAAATGTACACTGTTCAATTATTTTTCTGGTGTTAGTATTAATTGCAAGACTCAAAATAGGTTGATTAGGATAAGACCTCACAGGGATGTTTATAATTCAGATTTTGGAGATGTGACTAATGAATAACAACCACAGCTAATCAGTTCTCAAAACTGATGGTAATGAGCAGAAAAGGGGGAGGAAGCCAACCTGGATCTCTGCTAATGCACTACAGTGGAAGATGGCAAGGTCTCTTAACATGTGTTTGATTTGGATGGAATTCTTGATTTTTTCTCAGGAAAAGCCATTTTTTAAAAGCAGAGTTTGAAGATAAACTTTAAATAACTAGTAGTCAGTTACAGCCTATAAAGTTAGGGTAGTATTTAWTTGTTTGAACTGTTCAGTGACTTGAGGATTCTTATGGCATCTTTGGGCTTTTTATTTATAAGTCAAGTTTTTCTGCATTCATAACTGCTACAGAAATGACAGCACTGAACACTGGAGTCCTTTATTCACAGAACTGGCATCACAGGGGCATTGACAGTGTGTTTTTTCTTTGTGTTTCCAAGATTTTTGACCTTGATAGAGGTCATTCCTTAAAGATGAGATGATGTAGTGAGTCTGTTGCTGTAATCTGGTCAGTCCTCTGCCTCTATGCCTGTGTTTGTTTAATTTTGTTTAACCACGTAGTGAATTTGCTGTCCTGAATGAAAAAGAACTTGAAATGTATCAGAGGCTCCTGAACTGGAACTTCAGTCAGGAATTATCCTGATCCACACAGGAACTGGTTTAGTGTTAGTCTTGGAAAWTGCCTTTCAAATCATAGGCAGACATTTTCATGTCAAATCTCCCTGATTCTGCTGTGCACCACATCCTTGTAAGGAGAGAATTTCCTACCAGCTCTTCAGGTCATACATTTTAGTTTTGGGATTTTTTGGCACTGAAGGACACATTTGTTGTCAAAGAGCATTCTCTGCAGTTGAACAAATAATTCCACTTCCACCACTGAGACTTGCTTGTGGAAGGAGGGCAAGAGAAGRAACTGTCCCTGGCTGGTGAGGCTCTTGTACACAGTTCAGTGCACTCAGGGAGGCTCTGCTTTTCTTAAAGGCAGATGCCTGCTGCCTTTAAGAAAAAAACAAGAAACGATGACCAAACACAATTTCAGGAGCTCAGTTTTGTCATTTGACACAGAGCTGAGCTGCTGGTTTGTATCATTTATCTTTAAATAACACAATAGAACCCAACTCAGTGTGACCATGGGGATGAGGTTCTTGTCTTGGCAGTGAGAAGTGTGGTTTCTAAATAAAGCTAATGGTAGACATTGGCTGAGTTTAATGCTTCAAATACTGGGGCTAAGAGTATGCTAAGGTCAGGGTTATTCCAGTTGCTTGTCCAGCATGAGGCTTTGGGGAAGGGAGACAGGCACTTCTACACATCTCCTGCCCTTCGCTTTCTGTTCCAGTGTTTATCATTCACAGGATCTGACGCAGGAGCAGTCCAGCTGAAAACTTTCCTGTTTGGGGGGACAGGGAGTTCAAATCGGGGATCACTCTGATGCAGTCCATTGTGCAGCTCCATGAACATTACTGCTGGCATGGGACAAGGAAGTGGAGAGCCAGGGAACCTGGGAAACAGGCCTAGAATGTTGATGCATGGGTGTATGGTTTCTCAGGGTTAGGGTTAGGGTTTATCTTTGAGAGACAGGTGTCTGCCAAGGGAGGTAGGAACCTCCCTTGAGAAGGAAAATATGACCCCCGGTCCCCCAGCCCAAATCTCGAGGTATCTCTGCCCCTCCAAGAGAAAACGCTCGGGGTAAGGAGAGTAGCCAGCTGCAGCCTTCCCCTGAGCCTGGCAACTTCTTTTATCTCTCTTAAGTACTGCTCATTATTGTCTCTTAGCAACATATGGGAGAAAATTCCCTGAGAGAAAGAAAGGAAAGGAGAAGTCCCAAACCCTAACAATGCTCAAGAAAGACAGAGCAGTTTACAAAATTTTCTATCAGCAATGACATTTTCTGCTTTAGAAGCATTTTAATGAATAATTCTGTTTTCTGCAGAAAGTTGAGCCCTTTGCCGATCAAACAACTCTAAGGAACTTTCTGTGTCTCTTAAGCATTTCATATGCACAAGTACACATTTATCATTAGTCAATATGTTATAGAGATGTAGAATATTCTCCTCGTGAGAAGTTGTGCAAAAGCCCGTAGCTTTTTTGATTCCTGAATTTAATAGTTACAGCTCCTTTGGATTACAGCAGCCACTGCAACATCTCTGGTTTTGCCCAGTGTTGATGACATGATGTGGCCATTGACTCCTGCAGGAGGATTCACAGCACCTGATGAAAGTTTTATCAGTCTTCTAAGACTGCTGGGTAACTTTTTCACAGTTCTGTCAATCTTCTGCGTTGTTACACTCCACTAGGATTGAGAGACCCTAGCACCAACCCGTTGGTGCCAAGTGCAGTATAGCTTCCTTTGGGTGAGACTGCAGAGCCTCAGCTTTAGGGTTTGCAGCAGCAGCATGACAATGTGAAGGCAACTTCAGCACCACTGGGTTCCACTCTGGCTGAAGTTTTTCATGAGAGAAAAACCCTCATCAGTCAAAAGGCTTTTGTGGATGTACATCACTTAAGTCCACATCAGTTCCTGGGCCAGAGCTTCCTATGAAGATGTGCATGTTACAGTCCTGTTTTTTAAGCTGTTAGAAGTGCCTATGGCCAAATTAAGGTGCAAACAAGACCATATGATAAAGTCAATAGTATGGGTTTTATTTAATAGTTAATATGAGAGACAGAAGAAAGAAGAGAAAAAAAATAGAAGAGAGGTGGGGGAGACAAAGAGAGTGATAGACACAGAATAAAGAAAATATCACCACTCCACGGATCCCACTGGCATCTCAGGGACCTCTCCAGCTGGTCTTCTTGGTGATGAAGGTCCCCTGAGAAACACAGAATGGATTAATACACACTCAGGCCAGGTGGGAATGCCCAGGTACCTCTCTTGGGCTGGGGGCAGTGTGACACAGTGTTTTGCAGCAGATTCCAGCCCTTTGCATCACTTGCAGTGCTGTGGTGCAAGGCTTCAGCAATGAGTCTGTGGAGCACTTTTGGGGTCTTGGATGGATTATGGCACCACCTCAGCTGTGTCTCAYRGCAATGTCCTGTGGATGTGGCCTGTGGGGTTTCACAGCTGGGCTGGTTTGTGCAAGGGAGGATGGATGGGTGTTCACTGCCTCTGACCAGAGGTTATCCCACWCACATGRAACCTCCTCCCCCACCCTTGGGTGCAGGGRCCRAGGGGGATCTGTGCAAACCTGGCCTCTGAGGGCTGTGGTCTCCTCCACCCCAAACCCAGCCAGGGATGATTCCCTGCTGTGTTTGGCTTTCCTGTAGATGCATTCCTTTCCCTCRGCCTTGTTTGTTTCTCCCTAGGCCTGAGATGATTGAMSRATAGWGTYGCCTTTATCTTATCTAGGTGGCTTAACTCACAGTCCAMAGTTCCAGTCTGCAATCTTSAAGGAGGGGTGGGCTTCTGTGGTTGTACCTTCTTTATACAGTTTTTGCTATAATGGGCAAAATTTCTTCATAACCATGTCTGAGGCATGAACCATTTCAGTCCTTGACAGTGTATGATCTTCATTACTGGAACATGACGATCATGTCCTAGGAACTGTAAAGACAGGAATGTGTATGTTGGGAATGTGGGGAAAGAAGGAGGATTCTTTCTTCTTTTGCTTAAGCTGTAGGCTCTAAGGAAGAGAAGGCTTTTCTTCATTCTTTCAACCTCTCCTTTAATAAATTTGATGCCAGTTCTGGCAGAATAATCCTGGTGAACAGTTCAAAATGATGTATTTCATGTTGCAGCTGTGATTGTCACAAGAACAGAGGTGTGAAGGACAGAGCAAACTCATGCAGGAAGCACCTTTATAAATGCATGGGGTTTCCATTTCTTACAGCAGTTTGAGCGTGTGAACGTTGCCTAAAAGGGAGCAGTGCAGCCAGCATTATGCTGTGTGCAGGAGGAAAGGGAGGAGAGATGGAGATGCAGGTTATTGGTCATTTATCTCTTCAGCCGCCTGCTTCCTCTGCCAGGGCAGGCAGCTGGTGCTGCCAGGGGTGGAGTCCCAGGGCCTGTCATTCATACAATCATAGAGTGGTTTGGATTAGCAGGGACCTTAGACCATCTCCTTCCAACACTCCTGTCATGGGCAGGAACACTTCCCACTAGAGCAGGTTGCTGAAAGCTCCATCTAACCTGGCCCTGAACACTTCCACGGATGGGGCATCCACAGCTTTTTTGGACAAACTGTTCCAGTGCCTCRCCACCTTCACAGCAAAGAATTTCATCCTAACTTCTAATCTAATTCCATTAGCTCTTTCAATTTAAAGTATTTTTTGTGAAAATTGCCTTGCAATTTAGGGACTAAGAAATTAAAAAAATTAAGAAATCAATGGTTGTATCCCCATCAGGCTCACKCTCAGCCATGGCTCTGGGATATTAACTAGGGGTCTTCCAAGAATGAATAYCTTCATACAGGTAGAAAAGATATTGATTGACTTTGTCTAAAGCAGTTACACTTAAAATTGYAGGGAATTAAAGCTATACAGAGTTTTGCACAGAGCATCTTGGCATGTAACTCAAATTAATATGATTAATGAAGCCTTGAAGTCACCATCTTCTTTTACACCAAGAATTGACGGAACAAGAAAGAGAAGGACATTTTTATCATAACTTTTACACTCCTGCAGTTAAGCACTGAAATTTGTATCTTTGCACCCATGTAATATGGTGAATGTTTATACAATACATGTAAATGAGCAATAAATGATGACATTAAAGACAGTATAGACCCCTACAAGTAACTCTAAGCTCAAGTCYAGTAACAAAATAGAACTTCTTTTATCTGAGGCTTACTTAAGGCCAGCCTAGTAAAGCCACGTTTGCAATGGTGTTTCAGTCTGTAACATTTACTTGGCCTGCTAGTATTGTGTGAGAGGGGCTAAATGCTTCTATATTGGCAGTAAAGTGTGATAATCAATTGAATTAAGGCAGTTCACTGGAAACAGCATGTTTTCCTTGGTCTGAACAGTCCTAGGGGAGTTTTTCTAAAGTACAGTGTCTGATACTATGCTCTCGAAATGGAGGCAATCCTTTTCAAGGAGCACAATTTCGAAAAGGAGCACAATCCTTTTTTTTTTCCCTTAATTTCTCCTTTTCCAAGCATGCAGTGAAAGCAGGTTAAATCTGGCCATGCAGGCTGGCCAAGGGAACTGGCTGAGGATAAAGGCAGGGTGTGCAGTGGCTTCCTGGTGGCCAGGCAGCACTGAAGTGGAAGGTGGCAGCAGGGTACCCAGCAGGGACACCGGCAGGCTTGTGTCCAGCCAAAAGGGTGGCCATGGAATGACGCAGGCCACATTCCTGCTGGCACCTCACCTCAGGCTGGGATGTCACACTGGGCACTGCTGCTAGAGCCAGAGTGTACTTGTAGATGTGCCAGCCAGAGGGTCCTTTTCCATGGTTTGCAGCTTGGTTTGAGGAAGTGCTCCATAAGCTGCACTTTTAAAATAGCCCTTGGCTGGTGCCTCTGCTAGCTCTGCTGGCAGATGCCTTGGTGTGAGTGCACAGAGCTGGTTAGAGGGAATCTATTCCACGCTGTATTTAGGCAGTACCTTTGCTGTCTGTGTGCTCTTTCCCTTGCAGCTATCAACACAGTCACTATGCTTGTTTTGTGCTTAAATCCTCTTTATACTCTTTATTCTCTGAAGGAGCAGAATAAAAAAAATTATCTTTGGAGGTAGTTAACCACTGAAGCAGATTTTTATTTTGACTAATTCTRTTTAGGTAGCAAAACATGTACTTGGATGACAGGACTAGAGAATCCCTAAATTGAATAGATGGATTTTTATTTTTAAGTGAAAAAAATCTGCATTTTGGATTCTAAAAGGATGTAGGCCTTTGGAATCTGACCACACCTGGGTTACAGCTGATATTAATGTGCATAACTGGGAGCTGAGCAAAGTCACAGTGTCTGAAGCAGTCATTTACTGTGTTTCAGCTCTGAAAGAGTTTTACATGTCTGTAAATTGAAAGACACAGAAATTTCTTGTAAACAATGTTGTGTGCTGTGGATCTCTGTGAAATGCACACTGGAGATAGGGAAGTGAGAACACAGCCTCTTATTTTTCTTTGATAGAGGTTCCCTTTTTTTTTTTTTTACTTCCAGCTGAAGAGCAGATGAATTCAGGGTGTTCTGACGGTGGTGGTTCGACTGATACTGACATGCCTTTGGAATAAGCTTGCTCTTCCTAAGTAGGAAGCATCAGTAGATGAAGTATGGCTTAGACAAAAGCTTGGACTTCCGCTGGTGTGCAAAAAGGCAATTCTGTATGAACACAAACAAATGCATTTAAATACCTGTTAAATATTCCTGACACTGAGCAGCAAAACTACTATGGAAGATAACTGCAGGAAGATTTATTTGTCAGCCTTTTAGTGGGACACATAATGAAAAATCTACTTATTTCACTTGTCCATCAAAATATGACTTGCCTTGAGTGGATGAGTAAAATGTTGCAACTCTGCATTAGGACAGGAACAGACTCATGCTGGTGCTGCCTTGGGAATTGCATTACTTTAATGTAACTCGTGCTGGGGGAGGGGCCTTGTTTATGCTTTGCTTATTGCTTTTAGCYGGTGTGAGTAGAAAGGCATCCACAAAAATGATTTACACAGTGCTGCTGATGTTAATCCCATTACTTTGCCAGATATTTTTCATCTCTTCACCCCCCACCCCTTGAACAGAAACTTTCTTTGCCATGAGTCGGAGCAGAGCCTGGTGTGATGAGCAGGTGTGGCTTGCAGTGCAGATGTGCTCCCCAGCTTCATGCAGGGATAAATGGAAAAGGAGGGGGGGATGGCTGCTCTGTGTGTGTAAGAGGGAGGGAGGGAGGGAGGGAGAAAAAAAGAGAGCGCATGTAATTTTCTGGCATATAAATCCTGGGAAACAGTGAGCAATGGTGACTGCTCTCACTCCCAGTGCAAAGGGAAGAAAAACACAGTGACTGCTGTCACATAGGACAGAATATTGTCACAGTAGAAGAGTGGCTCTTGTGCTTCTTGCCACCCTCTGTGCCCAGAGTAATAGACGCCTCTGTCCCCACAACGTGGTCTTGGGCTTCAAGGAGAAATTGGTATGTGCTCCTTTTCCTCAGACAAATCCTGTACAAATCCTTTCAGACTCCCCTGTGGACTGTGTACACTGCTCCTTGCATGCTCCTGAAAYGCCCTCAGTGTGCATGGGGAGGGCTGTGTGTGGCTTGGACACTCCTGATGAGGCAGATGTCACACAAAGGGACAGGAGATGAGTTTCCCTCCCTCGTACATGCTCAGGCACTGCCACCAGGGAGTCCAAGTCTGCTAACCTGYTTTCTGTCCACTGGSAKGGTAAATTGGCTTCTTTTGTCAGARATTTGAACTTAGACTTCCATCTTTCTGGAATCCTTTATGAAATGAAGGGAAGGCTTTGGCTGACTGTAAAACCCGAGCTAGAAGGGCAGGCCTGCAAAGTGCTCAGCTTGGCAGGAGCAGCCCTGACTGATGGGGAAGAGTCACTGACTTTGCAGAATGAGACTCTCCTGCATGTGTTACTGTGGTCAGCTCAGTAAAAGTGCTGAAGYGGAGCTCAGAGGGGAGCTGGGGAACACTCTCAACAAGTAATTGGGCAAAAGAGAGAAAGGATTTGTGACAGGAAGCCATCAGTAGCACTGAAAGCAAACAAACAAGCAAGYATCAGTGTTTTGGATTTCTTTGTGYTAGGAGAAATTCCCTAGGCCAAGCAGCTCCATTTATACATTCTTGTTGTAATTGCACAAAACATGAGACCGGTTGATGCAGTTTGAAAAACAAAAACAAGACAGAAAGCCTTGGGGAGGGGGAGGTGCATGGCTGTCCTTTACTTCTCTGGAAAGAGTAGTCAATTCTAAACTTTTGTTCATTTGCAACAATGCATAGGGGCTGTGCAATGACTGCCTGAATGTTAAATTATGGCACTTGTTTTACTCTTTATTTCTGTGTCTTGTATGACGCAGTTTGTACTAGCAACATCTGAATGTTTTGGCTTACTTTGAAAGACTAGGAGAGTTAAGGGTCTTTCATGAAAGAAAAGAAAATCCTGAAAATAGCCTTCTGTGATTTCTGAATTGTATTCTTAGTGGTATTAGCATATAGCTGGWGTTAATTCATCTGCATTAGTGAAAAGTTCAAGTGAGAGTAGAATTAGGCCTTTTTGGAAACAAGTCAGAGTCGTATCTGATGCAACTCCATCTTGGCTTTGAAYGAGGAGCCTGTCACATTGCTTGTGAACCTGGAGACGTGGATGTGTCACAATCATCCCAAACAGAAGCTGTGTGACACACCGGAGAGGGTTATCATCACAGCTGGACTGGGGCCCCTGGCTTTCCAGTCATTCCAGTAGTGGGCAGAGCCCCAGCACAGGATTTGCTGRGGATTTCCAGCCAACTTTATTCTGTACAGTGGCTTGAGGCAGAGACTTGTCCTGCCTGTTCTCCATTCACGTTCCACAGAGCCCATGCTGAGCTGGAYTCTGCTACTTTCAGAGCTGTCTGGTTCCCCAGGCCTAATGCTGCTTGTCTCTGGCCCTAAAGAGGCATAACTTCAGGTGTTTGAAGGACGTGGGTTCGTGTTTTGGGGGTAATGAGGGGGTGGTCAACAGTATTGTGGGATCACAGCACGTAATTGCCATGGATTTCAGAAGGAATTGGGTGCTCAACCTGCATAGGCAGTCTGGAAGTCCCAAGAGATGCTGTAGWGAGGCCTTCTGTCATGGTTTGACRCTSGCCAAATGYCAGGCACACACAAAAGCCATTCACTCACCCTCTCTTGCTCTCAGCTGGGCAGAGAAGAGGGAAAAAAATTAATGAAGGGTTCATGAGTCGGCATGAGGACTGGGAGAAAACACTCTAAGGGCAAAACAGGTCCAAATTTAAAGGTATAAAATAARTCTGTTATTAACTGAGTCTATTACTGTTATTATTAATAATATTGTTAACAGAATCGATTATTAAGAGGACAATGAGAAGTAAAACAAGCCTTTAAAACACCCTTTTCCCCCAGCCCTTCCCTCCCTCCTACCAACAGCTCAGAGAGACAGGACATGGGGCTTTTGGTCAGTTCATCACTTGAGATCTTCTTTTGTTCATGCAGGCGAAAGAGTCTTTGCAATGCCCTGAGTCTCTCCCAGAGGCAAACACTCTTCCCAAATGTGCTGCAGTGTGGGTTGCTTGCCCATGGGGTGCAGTCCTCTATGGATAGGGTGCTCTAGTGTGGAAACAAGGACCCACCTTTTCCATCCCTGGAAGCAGGGGCCCTCTCCCTCCATKCAGGTCTCCCACTGGATCACAGCTTTCTCTGGCATCCACATGCTCTGGCATTGAGCACTTYTCCCATGGTCTGCCAGTGGATCTCTGCATCCCCCACAGACTTCATGCATTACAGGGGGATTGTTTCACCATGGTCCTCGCCATGGTCCTCACCATGGCCTGCAGAGAAAATCTCAGCTCCAATGCTTGAAGCACCTCCTCCCCCTCCTTTTATTCCACTGACCTTGGTGCTGCCATGTTGTTTTCCTTTTCATGTCCTCACTTCCTCTTCTTCCCTGACTAGAAGAAAAACTGCTGCCCRTAGGTACCACTGCCAACAAGTTCCACCAATTCAGAGATTCCTGCAGGATCCCAAAGCACTGAGAGGTTGATCCCATCTGGGTTCTGTGTCGGGGAGTCCCTCCCCACATTTCCGCTGTTTTGATTTTCTTCTTGACTATGCCATCACAGAGGTGTTAGCAACCTCTCTAACTGGGCCAGCAGCAAGTCCATCTTCAGAGCCATCAGAGATTGGCTCTGCCAGCCATGGTGGAAGCTTCTAGCAGCTTCTCACATAAGCCACTTCTGTGGCTCTCCCCTGCCAGCAAAAACCAGGCCATGCCAAATCAACACACCTTCAAGGAGGAATTCTTTCCTCTCCTTCATTATCATATGGCTGATGCAAGGGTAGAGAACCCATGCAAACTTGTAGCAAAATGATAAATCTCCCTAGCTGTAAACATGTAACGTGTTAAAAAATCTTTGAGACTATGTCTCAACAAGACATTGAASATTATTTTTAATCATACTGCACTTTRAATATATTTTCATTAAATGYCAGGGTTTTCATTTATTTCTGTTTTGGAAAAGAATAAGAAAAAGGCAGCTAGACCTTCCTTAAWGCATGTATTATTGGATGTAGTTTTTATCATGTCAGTCCTGACCTGAATTCTCTCTAARCTGAATAGTTACAATCTCTAAAATCCTTCCTCAGATGGAAACTTCTCCATGGCTGTAATAACATGTATTCCTTCTGAAACGAGGCAGCAAGTATTTGAGTGGGGAGTGTTCATGAAAGCTTTATTTACCCTTTTTTTTATTTTTAAATTTCCTTGTATTAACACATTCTCCCATCCTGTTGTTTTGTTTCTTTGCTGCTTCTTTGCCACTTCTTTTCCTTTGTGTGTAGAGCAGGTGTTTTCACTCAGCTGCCTACAGCAATGCTGAAGAATTTTCCAGGGCACTTGGAGTTAAGATAACATCCTTCAGCAGGCATGAGGAAACCACAGCTCTTTCTGTGCATTGCCTTGCATTTGTCTATACTGAATTTCAGCTGATCAGAGAATATTTCCTCAACATCTATGGAAATTATATAGTTATTGACTGAGGGGAAGAGAGAGGATAGAAATTAAATGGTCACAACATTTGCTGAATATTTGCTGGCAGAGAGAGAGGGCTCCTTTGAAATGAGACCAGTTTCTCACAATCTCATTTCTCTGTGCTGTTCTCTCCCTCTCTCTCTCTCTCTCTCCATATCAAACAACAGGCTTAGGGAAGGTGTGCAAGAAATTTCCTTTAGTTGTCTTCATTTTGTGAAGACAGGGCAGTGTGCAGTTGGCATTGCAGGAGTTGTGTGCAGGGATTGTTTCAGGGCTTCCATTTACTCAGGAAAGGGAAGGTGGATCCCCTGGYCTGGATGGGGTGGGGAGGGCAGAGGAAGCTGCTGGCAAATACTTGCCCCTAAAACTGAGAGCTGTAAGGGCAG